>VXBA01004336.1:0-55885 GCA_013399895.1 Serilophus lunatus
GTCTGGCTGGCGGCCTACGGGCTCTTCGCGCTCAGCGAGGTACCGGCCCTGCCCTCCGCGGCGGCCCGGAGCCCGGCCCCGAGCCGGCTGCGCCCCGGAGCCGCCGTCCCGCTGCCGCACCGGGGCGGTCAGAGCCGTCCGGGGGGGCTCGGTGGCCGCGTGTGTCCCCCCATCCCGCCGGGCGGGGGGGGAGCGCGGCCGGAGCCGGGGGGAGGGCGGTCAGCGCCTGTCCCGGGCATCCCCCGCGCCCCGGGAACGCCGAGCGCGATGAGTGCGTGGTGAGACAGAGCTGTGCCAGCCTGGGGGGCCACGGACTGGTACCCGCCAGCCCCTGGGGGCTTCTCGAGTGCCCTCCTGACAGACAGGGTAGATGGCGGGTGCTGAGTGATGCCTGGCGCATGCTTGTGAGTCCAAATAACACGTGGTTACTTGGAAAGATGAGCTGTGAGCTTCTGGAATAAAGGATGTATTGAAGAAGATGAGTGAGTGTTAATGCTCAAAAGGAATTCCCCGGTGTGACTCAGAGAGCACTGCACTGTGAATGTCACCGGGTTTCACAGCTGAGGCAGAAAGACAGACATTTGATGGAATATTTGATAGTGTGAAATTCAGTGGTGCTGTTGATAAGAGTTTTGCTTTCGCTAATAAGTAGCATTTGTATTAGAATGTTCAAATATATTAGTAGTGTAATTTGGAATAAGTGGGCCCACAATAGTACAGATATCAAAAGCTGTTGCTATCTAAACTAATACTCCTGGATTTATCAAAAACTGGACTCAGACCAGTTATCTCCATACTGAAGTCAATAGCTTGACTGAAGAAGCTGGTCACTGTGACCTGTGCTTTGACTGTTCAACAATTTTCTCATAATCTTTCACAAGAAATAAAGACAGAGATTGCAACATGAATCGGTTAGCAAGATTTGCATAGGAAAAGATGATTTATTTTCCTCTTTCCGGAAGGGAATCTGTGTTTGAGTTTAATATTTTACAAAAGTGTACACCTCAGCCAGTGGCTACCACCCTCTGTTCTGCTTGGTTTTACACGTGCTCATGCAGCCTGTGTGCAAATGACTGCAATTCTTCCTTTCACCAGGAAACCAGGTCTGAAAGTGTCTCTGTGTGGATTTCCATGTCTGTAGTTCATGGCAGGTTTTTTTCCGTGATGACTAATTTTTGGAGAAGTCCTGTGTACCTTCTGAAGCCAAGGCTTCTTTAGGTCACATGGTTGTCCAGGCCTAGCTTGAGTGGGAGGGCCGTGCAGTTCTGGTCCTCCAGGAAGTGTGAGTTGTAACTTTGATTCATCTGTATGTGGCCTGGAGCTCTCTAAAACATGTCCCAGAAATAGGTTATAGGTTGTGGATCTTTCAAATTTTATTGCCAGGTCTTCAGATGACTTAACAGTGACTATAATTCCATCAGTTATATATTAAAATGTAGCAGCAATCCCAATCCTGCAGCATGCAAAAGACATTCATCCTCAGACAAAGCACAGGGGAAAGCCAATGTTCTTTAGATTGATATTTAAGGCAGGAAGAGACTGAGGTTTGAACAAGTTTAGACCTGTAGTTTGTAAGAAGAAAACCACCAGGCCAGTGGTTTTTGTTGAAGGAGAGTTCTTCACCTCTGACAATCCACCCTTGGTTCTGGTAAACATTTCACAACACTTCCTTGTCAGTGGCATCATCTCTATAGATAGCAGTATAATCCACTGTCATTGATACAACTAGCTTGTGTTGGTTGAGATTTCTGCACTAAATTTACAAGGGAATAGAATTTTCTTGGAGTTTCCAGTTTCAGTTCCCAATTCAGTTCTTACTGCAAAGACTGATTTAAATCTCATTACAGGCAAATAAAAGGGCTGGCTCTACCTAAAATCACTTTCTAATGTAGCTTTAAAACTACAATTTACTGTGCAATTTTGCTTTCTCTAAAGCTATGTTCAGTTAATTGTAAGACCAGAGCTTTGCCTTTGCTTGGCTTGTGTTACAGAACAGTATGGTGCTTTCTGCTGCGATCTTCATCACACTGATTGGCCTGATCATATACCTGCACTTTGTGAAAATAGACCAGGAATCCCTGTTGGTCATTGGCTCACTTGGCATCCAGGTGACTTCATCCTACGCTTCAGGGAAAGAGAGCACAACCTTCATTGAGATGGGGAAAGTGAAGGATGTGGTTATCAATGAAGCCATCCATATGGTAATCATATACAGCCTTTCTTCTTGTCTTTGTGGGCACACTCACACCGAGTGTATTTTCATGAGCATGACTTACCAGAGCAATTAAACGCAGCACCATCCATAGCTTTACTGATATCAGGAGCTCTTTTCAGATTTCTCTCTTCATTCTCTCATCTATTCTCTCACCTTTAAAGGAGAACTCACACCTAACAAATAACCTCAAAAAGCCAAATCCATCCTTTAGAGACACTGAACTAGTGGTTTTAATTCTTGAGTATGCTGTTCCTGCAAATCCTGACAGCCAACTCTGTATGTAGTCAATTACAGAGATAAGCAAGTAGAAAACACAAATGATAGTTTTCCCTATTGGTGGGGTTTTCTGAAAAGCTCCTGTGGAAAAGCAGACCTTACCCTTCCAGCATGTGTGTGTTCTTTTTCAGGTTAAAATTTAATAGAAAAAAAACACAGATAAAGTAATTTCTTTTATTGTGTGAAACCTAGAGATATAAATTTGGAGACTTGACTGTGGGCTTGGATGATTGGCCTTCAGGCTAGTGAGTTGAAACGGATCCTCTTTCTGTGCTAATTCCAGGCAGATTGATAGCATTTTCAAACTCCAGTGATTTTGCCTGTTTGTCTTGTAGCAAAAAGTTATCTACTACCTGTGTATCCTCCTCCAGGACCCTGAAGATCCTCAGGGAGTATCAGAGGTTGTGCCACTCTTCCAGGTGAGTTTCAGTGAATGGTAGAGGAATTCAAATCTGTTTATCTGTGTGCACCAGTTGCCCAAGCATATCTTTATTTGACCACAGGTAGCTGATTACAGTTGCCTTTCCCTGTTTGAGCTGTCAGGCTGGGTGGTATTAGAAGCCTTACAGAACTACATACTGGTTGTTTGTTTGTTTTTTTTTCATTTGCTCTCCATTCAAAGAACAGGGAGTCATGTCAATTTGAACCCAGCCAGGAGTTTGCACGGACTAAAAGTCTTTGGCTCATGTGGGGTACTGAGGACTTATACAGCTTTCTGTGTAGTCCTATGATCCATGTTACCATCCTAACTCTGGCACTGTGCTGCAGTTGGTTCTTCTCAGCTTAATGTGCCAAAAGTGCTCTCAAAATCTCTTTGGTGTTGGAATGACTTCCTCTGTCTCATCCATTGACAAAGATCACAGTACAATTGGCTTAATGTATAATAACTTGTTTGTGTTGCCATTGCCTCATCTCCCCTTCTCCCGCTTTGTTCCGACTCCTCATAATCCCATTTTTGGGATGAATTTTCTTTGTGGGTGTTCATGCCTAACACGAGAATGCCCTGAGCTGTGAGTGGTGATAAGCAATACAGAGGTACCTCACTTCTTAACCCACAGACCTGTATAGCCCTCTCTGTTCTTAATTCACCCACTGCTGGTGACTATCATTTTGTAATCTACATCCAGTCTATGACTGGATACAGTCTTCATCTAAAAACCTATGGGTATAAATATGCCCTTTCATTGATTCTTGCTGCTGACTCAGTCCCACAATTGAAAAGACTATATTACTAATAGTAATATAAATATTTCACACATAGACAAGGGAAGAAATGGATTTGCTGGAAATCAACAACTTATAAATTCCAGAAAGCTGCACTGAGGAACCTGGTTTTAGTTAGATGTGCTCCTTTCCAGCTTCAAAGAGGCTGCCTTGCATCTGTATAGTTTCCCTTTTTTCTTCCTATCTCAAGTCTGAACAGTTTTATTTTCATGGAAATGTCTTAGTACTGCTAGAGTTGACTCCACCAGCAAAGGAGGTACAGAACTGTTCCAGTTTGAAATTCAGTACCTGTGTGTAATTCTTACTTTAATGTGCAAGTTAGTATGTTACTTAGTTTTGAAGGAGCAATGATTATTTATCTCTTCCACTGGATCCCTGTAAGATATGCCAGCCTTCAAAAACATAATTTCCTGTCTCAGTGAGCCCAGGAGCCCTTCTGCACTGAATTGAACTTTTGTTCTCATAAGCAGCATTTGCAAGGAGGCATTTTATGGACTTTACACAGTAATGCTGTTTTGGGAGCTCAAAAGTCATGGGATCATAGGGATTGTAGGACCGTGAAACTTTCACCTCCTTGCTGGTTTTAATCTGGTTAGAACTGAAGAAAAATTATTGTCCTTTGACCACCACTTGCTGTTTGTGTGAAATTAATTATGTTTTCAGTTAACCTTATGTTGTCCTTAAGTTGACAGTACTAGCAGAGGGTCAGGTGTCTAAATTCCCTGTCCTGAAGGTAGATTTTCCAGGATGGAGGTCTTCTAGGATGGTAGATCAAGTGTATGGAAATCTGCTGCTTTTTAGTCTCTAGAGGGAGTATGACCTAATAGAAAGGGTAACGGGTAAAGAAGTGTGGACGTGAACTGTGAGCTGAGAAGGGGGCAGCTTTCAGATTTGGTGAGAGATTTTTAGGCTAAGAACGGTGTTGCATGTCTTGACCTGACAGCTTTAGGGACTGGCATTTTTCATCACAGAGCAGGTATGGCTTACGGAATGGCTGTTTTCCTGTATCACCAAGTTACATAAAACACCCTCTGGAGTGTGATGGATTATTTCTCAACATGTACAAGGGAAAAGCGTTCTCCATTGTGTCAGTGTAAGAAAGCTAATCAGCTACAGGTAACCTGCTGTTGCACTCTTTACACATACACACTTCTGATAACTTTGTGTCACTTGCCTCCATATTCCTATCTCCGCCTGTCTCACTATTGAGAAGTTACAAGCTTTCCAGTTCTCTTACAGCCAGCCCAGACCTGATTTTCTGTTGTTTGACTTCTAGAGCTCCAAGCCACGTCTGGACTGCTTGATAGAAGTGTATAAAAGTTGTCAAGAAATCCTGGAGCAGAGGACGACACCTCCACAATCAAGTGGAAGAAAATAGCTGAAAAAACCCCAAATAAGGCAGCAGACTTTCTGCAGGATTCAGATACAAGGATTTCATGGAAAAGCAAGCAAAACTGCCACATGGCTTTTTTTATTAGATGAGTAGAAAGTGGTGCAGCAGTACAGTGATGTTAGGGCTAAAGGCCCACACAGCGCCACAGGGTTGTTAGAGAAAACGTCAACTCAAACACAGAAGTGAACCTTGAAACCCTCTGTTATGGAGACAGGTGAGCAGGGTCAGGCAGAAAAGGTTTTTACTTTCCATTCCAGAAAAGAAATATGGGGAAATAGGGCACAGGAAGACAAGAGAATGCATTGATTGTTTACTTTTTTCGTGCATCCAAAAATTATGCTAAAATGTTAACGTAACCTTGTCTGGACTGCCAGGATTAATCTTCTGTTTCTATTTAACCCTTTGTTTGAAAAAAGCACTCTAAATACCAAAGCTGTTGCGTGGGCTGGGATGGTAAATTCCTGATCACAGGAGAATTTCTTAAGGGCAATTACAGAAACTTAAAAGGTACTATTGTGGTCAGTTATGTTTAATGAAATAAACATAAGAGAGCAGAGTGACCTCTTCGAGGATTTGCCTGAAAGAGTCCCATAGGATGGGACCCTAAAGGCAAGAAAGGCCCAAAAGAGCTGACTGATAATCAGAGATTGCTTGTTCTAAGCTCAAGAACAGTCCATCCCAAAGAGCTGGATGTCAAGCAGAAATGCCAGGAAGCCTCAGTGGATGAGCAAGTTGCTTCTGGCAAAACTTGGAACACAAAAAGGAAGTATACAGAATGTAGAATTAGGGACAGGTAACTTGGGAAGAATACAGCAACACTGTTCAATATGTGGTTTGGAAAGTTAAAGCCTAGCTGGAGATGAATCTGTTATGGGATTTCAAAGGCAACAAGAATGGCTTCAGTAGGTACTTAAATATCAAAAGGAATACAGAGAAAATGTGAATCCATTACTGAATGGGGCATGGGCCTGGGGACACAGGACATGAAAAAATATGGTGTTAAAAGGGCCATATTGATT
Source organism: Serilophus lunatus (assembly GCA_013399895.1). Classification (NCBI taxonomy): domain Eukaryota; kingdom Metazoa; phylum Chordata; class Aves; order Passeriformes; family Eurylaimidae; genus Serilophus; species Serilophus lunatus. Next base: position 6,128 of record VXBA01004336.1, read on the forward strand.
ACCCTATGAGGCATACGTGTTGTTGAAAATTATGGCAATGACAATGTGAATAAAGTGTTACTGATCTGTGCTTTTGGGAGTAACTTAAAATTGTGAAATTCTTTGTTGATATGCTAAAAGTTACCGTAACCCTTAACTGGTATTTTTCTCTTTTTTCCCCATGACTCCTTAACAGTATAGCTGAGACAAGTGAAAAATGTTCAAACAAGAGCTAAACCTGCAAGTTGCCAGGAGCCTGGGGTCATGCTTAATTTGCATACAATGCTGTACTGTGCTTGTCTTCCTAATCTGTACATTAAAACCTGTGTCAACATGCCATTATGCAATAGCATAAAGTGATTTGGGTGTTTTTTCATGGTGTCATGAAGTTTTCAAAGACACAGGTTTGCTCATGTTAAGTATTCTGGTTGTCCAGATGAAAGGCGGTACCTTGCAGGTGTGCCAATGGCTTTTGCATCAGCAAATAAAAGATGCCTCAGCAGAATGGGTAGTGTTTTAGGCTTAAGAGTGTGCTGGAAGTGCCAACCATGCTATAAATATCCCATGAAGTCCTCAGAATATGCACTGAAGAAATTCCCAAGTTGTGTCACAGAAGGTCTGAAAGATTGTTTTAGCAAACTTTTGACTGAGTGAACATCCTGTGCCCGTGATTAGTCATCCACTTAAACCGAGAGAAGGTCGGCAGAGAAACAAGAAGTCAGACTAGGGCAGGTTTGCACCAGCTATATGCCTGGATGCCAAATACAATCTTTGTTCATTTTTGTTTACATTGGCTTTTAAAACAGTTTTATTCTGAGAATAATACAGTTTAATTCATGATAGCTGCATTTTATTAAGGACAAACAGAATTCTCACAGTATATTCCAGGCAGCCTTTTACATACACACAGCAGTTTGGAAAACAAAGGCTTTTGTCATCTTATTCTATACTGCATCAATAGTCATTTCCAAAAGCATTGATTATAATAAAAATTTGTTTTCTCTACCAAATAATCATACAAAGTAGGCGTCCACACAGGGTGGGGTGTTTGTCTGAAGATGGGTAAGCTATAAATAGGAGGGCTATGTGCATCCATCAGAGTGGGGTGGTCCCTGAAATAGTCAAGTATTGAATATTTTTAAGAAATAAAGAAAGAAAAGTTTGTATGTCATGCTTCTCAATTTAAAGTGCAGTTCTGGCAGAAAACAATGAGCTTCAGGAAGACAGCTCCTGTTTATTTAACACCTCTTGCTTCCTGTGTGCCCAGGAACAAAGGCAGGAGTGTTAACACTATAAAGTACAAGAGAAATTGTAAGGCAGAGGTGATTAAGTGAAGACAAATAACACTTTGTGTATTCAACATGACATAGCTGCACCAAGATCAGTGTGTGTGTGTGTGTGTGTGTGTGTGAGAAAGAGGGGAAATACTACTATCAGGATATAGAGTCACTTAAAAGTATCTAAGGGAAAACAAAAAAGACTACCTTCTTAAAATTATTTTTGGCTCAGAAAGCTTCCACCCTTTTCTGTACCTTCAAGGGATGGTCCTTAAATTCATAACAAGTGGCTACATTACATTATGTGCAAATCAGGTCACTTTTGATACAATCTTTTCCTGTCTTCTGTCTGCCATAGTGTTTCCATAACCCACCATGGTGTGGTTTGTTTTGGGATCTTTTTTGTTTGTTTGTTTTATATCACAGACATGCCGATGCTGGATTGCTTAGAGCAATTTTTGTCTGTCCCATAGTCTCGTGGCTTTGCACCCACCATAAGCATGAAACAAAAATTTCTTGATGTATCAGCTCCCCTTTGTGCATTAACTGAATGTTTCAATGTTGGTGGCAGGTACTAAAAACACTGATGGGGTTGGTTGATTCATTTGCTTTGTTCATAGCTTTGGTTTGCTATTACTGAATTCTTTTAGATGGCTGGATTCACACTGTTTTAATTTGGAAAAGTTGCCCAGGGTAATTATTGTAATAATAATTGCATAAAGTTGCACATGGTACTTTTGAAAGTGCATTTGTTCTTCCTCAGCTTCTTTAGAATACTTACCAAAATAGCTGAACCCAAGCTAAGTAGATTTAGATTTTTCAGAATTTTTTAGAATTGCTATTTTTCTTTTACTTGTTTAAAATTCAATAACCTTCATATAATGAAGTCCCTTTGAAACAGATAAAAAAACTCCTCAAGCCTATCACCATTCTTTAGGATAAAGTCAGAAGAACAGTACTTGAGCACACAGTTGCTGACTACCTCCTCCTTGCTTACAGTAGCGTGAGGAAGCAGGAATTTGAAAGGAGCAGCTTCTTTCAAGACAGTGGCAGAGCTTGTTTAGGAACAAGACCTGTTCTATTTACTGAAAGACAGAAAATACAAGATTTGCTTGCTTTGTCTTCCCTTGCCTGAGATAATGTGCCTTTGCAAACACATCTACAACAGTGAATAGCAGTAAGTCTGAAAGTGCTTTTCTGACAGTGGAGCATGGGACTCAGTCAGCCCTGGAGCAGTGATCTAATGTTCATCTACTGCATAAAACAGCATCAACTTCTGAAATGCATCAGTCCTGTAGGACCTGACGTCCTCTAACACTATTCCAGTCCCAGTTGTTCTAAGTCCTCAACATGCAAAGACACTAGGTTTCCACCTTTATTTCAAATTGAAAATATTCTTAAATACCACTAAACTCTAATTCTGTACTCCCTATTTCAGGTCTGAAATCACCCTTGATTTGCATCAGAATAATTCTGGTCTCTTTGCAATAGTGTCTCTTTTTTATGTCTGGAGAAAGGACTTGGAAAGTTCCTGTCTTCTGCAAGCTGAAAATGTGAGGGATGGAAGAAAATGTACGTTTCTAAAGCAAATCAGTAAGGTAGGAGATGGAAGAAAGAGTACAAGGAAAGAGAGCAGATGTCATGTGGCTGGAGCACTGTGCAGGTAAATGACCTGAGGCATGGTATTTTGGATGGAGTGTGTCATGGAAAGGAAACTGCTGCACAGTCCCTCAAATCAATTTTTTTCCCCTCAAGAGAAAGGACGCTGCCTCCGTCTGCAAGGGACATTGTCTGTTATTATGGAAAAAGAATGAGAGTCTGCATTAAAGTGTGGTGTGTAATGAGAAAAATCATAGCTCATTTGGAATGAGCTCTCAGAGCAGGGTGGGCCCCTTAGTGCTTCGGGGCACAGAAGGAAAAAAGCACTGATTTTCAGTCTCCCAGAGCTTCTTAGGTGTTTTGCTTCGGGAAGGCTGTGCAGAAGAGAGGAGGGAAGGTGACGAACGGGAATTAATGTAGCTGGCAATAAGAAGTGTTGCTTCAACAATCTGGGGAAAAAAAGAAAATGATTAACTCTAAGTCAATTAGAGGTAAGAGTGCCCTTTGATTTTTAGAACCTATTGACTACCTAACTTTTGTAAATGGCTCTCTCACATGGAATTGTTCAGTTTTGAAATGAAGGTCTGTCTCTAAGAGTTAGGTAGAGTAAGTCTTGTCCAAACGTTCCAGCTTACAAGGGATTTGTTGAACGTGCATAGCTAGTGCAACAGCCACAAGTCCCCTGGGCTTATAAAAAAACCACTCAGCTCTGATGCTGCCAGCTGGAAAGAAACTCACTTTTCATTTTGTAATTACCTTTGGAACTGCCATTGTGAAGAGGAGTTTTTCAGTGCTGTTTTTTCCAGAACTTCTTTCTTTCATTTGACTGACTACAATCATGAAGTCATCTCGACAGCCTCCAAAGGTCAGCACAGAGGAGTATGAATAAGAGACCTTCAAATGCTGCAGATAGAGAGTTTGAAAAAGTCATAGTTCTATAAAAGAACCAAAATGCCCACCTTAAACTAATATACTAGTCTATATTGCTGGTTCCTGCAAGAACAGACCTCCAGCAGTAACAGGCAGTGTAGGTAATTAGCTCTATAGGTAACAGCTGGCAGAAAAAAGTTCACATGAGAATTGCATTTCTGGTTTTCTCCTGGCTTGCTTGAAGCCTCACTGCACATACCCCAGATGGTGGTTGTAAAGCATGCATCACCGAGACTGTGCACAATGTACGAGCACGTTTGCTAGCCTATCTTACACTGCAGCTGTAATTTTCCTTTGTTTATGTAGTGTTCAAACATAGCACTGACTTTCCTCATCCCTGACTTTTACAAATTAACTTCTGGATTCACTTGAAGTTAAAGACAAACTTTTAGTGACTTTCAGTGGACTCAGGAATGTTTTTCTGTGAGAGGCAGGGTATTTTTCTTAAACAGCGTTCCTCGACATACCATTGTGTTATAATCCAGTATGCTGATACCATCTTCATTCACAGCTATCCAGACTGGACAGTCTTCCAATGAGGAAGGCAAAATAGGCTAGAGAGAAAGAAAATTATTAATTCAGGTATTTCTTGATCACTACAGAATGTTGTTTCTGACATTAATGGTGGGTTTTAAGGATAAAATGATGATGAGAAAGAATCCTATAGACTTACTGATGTGACCTAGTTTGATTTTTAAGAGGGCTTCTCTCAAAATTTGGAATAATATTTTCAGATTTACATACAATTTTCAGAGTAGTGGCACAAGAGATACAAGGATGACAAAGGCTTTCAGATTAATTAGATTCCACTGATGTAGTTAAAATGGAAGAAAATGCTAGGACAGAGCAACAAAACAGCAGCTCTGGTCTGCATGTTTTTATACTGCTCCTATTGATCAGGCAGTGAAGCCTGTTGGTTTCCATAATACCAGTGCACCCAGTACCACTGTATCAATGCCATTATGTCCTAAGACATTAGTTCAGGCAAGGCTAATAGGTACAGAACTCTAGCCTGGGATGGTACAAGCTACTAGGAGATGCACTCCCTCCAGATGTTCTTTGCTCTCCTGCTGATGCCTGTGGGCTGGCAGCTTACCCAACATGTGCTCTAGCTTTTGTTTCTCTAACAGGACATTAGCAGTTCTTGCCTCTCTCACGTGATTGGAAAGCATCCAATTCTGTGTCAAGCAGAGAAAAGGACGGAAATACCCGTTCTCTTTATGGCAGCTGATGCTAGAGCTAGGTGTGACTTATGGGAGACTCTTCCCTTCCACCCCCCGCGGTGGTATGTAAATAGTATTTTTAAACTATTATTGCAGCCTTGAAGACCAGGGAAATTCCTGCCTAAGAAAGCTTTGGCAAAGTTTGTAAGGACAAGTACTACCCTGTATCATAATCAATTGACACAGCCAGGGAACCTTCAGTATTTACTGAGCACTAGCAACCCCTAGTGTTTAGAACATTTGCCTGCCTTCTTTTTCAACCTATGTGATACCAGGGTTTATTCAGAACAGAATATTGTTTAGTTTTTAGCCTTCCTAAATAGAAGAATTTTCAACCCATGTTACCAGAGATTGTAAGTATATCTCTTCTCAGGTAGTTCACTCTTGGCAACAGAAAAAAGTGTGTTCCAGTTACCTTAGCAGCAAACATTTTGGTTCCAAAGAGAGGCCATTTCCGCGCCACTGTCAAGTAAATTCGAATGCATTCTGGTGGAGAGCATCCCTGCAGCACCATCCACTTTGTTGCCAGCCTGTCTGTCAGTTGCCTTTCAGAATCCAAAACACAAGACACTATTATTTACCAATGTTTTCCAAGGAAAGGTATGTAAAATTGTAACAGTTAATAGATGTACCACTTCACTCCAAAATTACTACTGTACACAGCTCTTACAGACAAGGCTGTTAGCACCACCAGTTATAAGGATTGTACAGCCTGAGTTTATTTTAGCATCTTCTCTACTTCCACAATTATTTCATTACTACTTACACTGTAATGCCCAGGATTCCTATTCAAATGTGGGTTGCCCACTGATGGATACATTAAACAACTGTTATAATAAAGACCCACTCAGCTTGTCTTCACCTTCAGTTACACTCTCACCTTCCTCATACATTGCCTGTAGTATGCTCTACATGGAGTGGCAGTATATATTAACTCACTCTTGATTTGGCTCACTGGGGATGGTTTGGCAGCTACCTTGCTACATGCAGATGGATTTTGCTTCTAAAAGGAGGTGACTGTGTTAGCTCCACCACTGCATCCCTAAGTAGCTTAGGTTCTGGAAGAAGACCATTCTGTTGCTTTAAAACAGATAGATCTGAGATCCATGACAGCATCTGAATTCTGTACTTGAGCTCTGCATTGTGAGTGAGAATTTCCAAGTCACAATATCAAAAAGCCCTACCAAAACATGTCCTACCAGAATTACTGCATGGCCTGAAGCAACCCATATGTGCTGACTTTATGGCTTATTGCAAATGTTAGGCACCTGGATTCAATTGACACTTGGGGGAAGGGTAGAGCAAAAACTCAAGAGAATTCATTTTAGGCTTAGGTTAGTTTATTGGAACTGAGATACTTAATTTTGAAGTGAAGGGTCAAAACTTCTTGTCCAGGAGAAAATTAGTTGGTGATGTGGCGATTTTTATATTAGTTTTTCTTTTAAGGGAATCTTTTCCTGACACTTGTGTTTTGTTTAAGTTTCTACATCAAATAATCTTGACAGGGGTCCTTGAAATTTCGTAAAGACAGAATTTGCAAATAAAAGCTGTTTTCAGTGCAAAGTTTTGAAGAACCAACAATTTACCTGAGCTGTTCAGAAGTAATGTTTTGCTTGTAGTGTTTGGGGTAGAATTTATCTAAGACCTGGTGGAGAAGATGCTGCATTTTCAATTGTGATGTTCCCCCAGGACTTGAAGATCCTGGTCGATCCAAATCCCCATATTCCACCTAAGACAACATCACAGTTTATAGTGCAAGAGAACTATGGGGATTTTACTGTATTAGAACATTCCATCAATTCCATACCAATAACTACTGTGTTTATTAGTCATGCAAAAAGACACAATGAGTCTGGGGAATTTTGTCTACAGCTTTTACTATAGGAAATGTATACCTAAGAGCAATTACTGAGGACACAACTACACAAGGAATTATTTACTGATCTAAGGAAGTGAAACAAGATCCCAGCCGGATACTTGTAAGGAGATACATCTGCATAACTGCCAGGTTTGGGAATTTATTTTCAATTGAGCAATTAAAATAGCAGCACATGTGTACCATACCCCCAGCTTCTTCAGTTCAGTTTACCCTGCTTAACAAACAGGACAAGCAGTTTCAGCTCAGTAATAAACTATTATTTTGCTTATCATTTTTTTTCTGATATTTTTCTTGAGAAGTAAACAAGAGCCACTCCCAGAGCAAACTTCCCCACAGCAAAAGGTGTTCCAACAAATGTACACTGGTATAATTTATTTGGCATGGTACATCTCTGACTGCATGATAAGAAGAAACACTTTTGATGTAAAAGGTAGCTGCTTAGACAGATATTCAGTGTGCAGCTGAAGGAGGACGAAAAAGAGGATGTATGCCCATAACCATACTCACCTGAGCCATCAGAGCCACCATCTCCAGAGCTAATTCCTTATTGACAGGAAACCTTCCATGGGCTATTTCATTGCTGACTTGGAAGGCCAGTAGCAACCGCTCACGGTCTGTCTCACCTTTGGCCTGGCTCCGAAAATACAGTCTAAAAAGTAGAGATGATTGTGAAGGTAAAAACACACAGCTGGGAACTTTAATCAAGGTGAGGCAAGATGAAAGTGCTTTGGTTTGGATCTTTGTTTGTTTGTTTTTGTTTTTTGATAAGGCCTGAAAGCTGAGATGCCTCCCTTATGAGTAAGACTTGAGCAAAGAGGCTCAAAAAATGCTTTCTAGCTTTGGAAGCTATTTGAATTCTGAAAGCCAACCACTTCTAGAAAGTGAGCACTTATTAATCACAGCTATATCAGTGTCCATTGACTCCCATCAAGCACAGACAGGCAATATTTAAGTTATGGTCTTCTCTGCTTATCACAGAAAAGAGATCTACCTCTACTCTACCTCACATGTATAAGCTTCCACAAGGCTATACTGGCTAGACTTGCCAGTTTGAATCTGACCACTTACACTGAAGATTTATTAAAAAAGTCTTCAAGTTGCTTCAGCAGGAAATAAGAGAACCAATTAGCAGGCTTTACTTCAAAACTTAAAGGAACATGCTTGTAAATCAAAGTTTCCTACTATTTTTTATTCCATTCACACTTGGAATTTTTTGATGTGGTATAGCAAGATTACTAAGGGGAATTGAAGACACCAGCTTGGGGAATGGTTCCCTGAACCATTCCTTATGCATACCTACTTACAGTCCACAGCATCTAACTCAAATATTAATTTAAAGCTGTATCTATGGCTATATACACTCCAACACACTGCATGAGATATTCATTCCAGTGGGTTACTTTTATGACACTTTGAAATTAACAATGCTATTAGAACCTTATTGACCTTACATGCCTTACCAGAGTCCTTGGTGTTAGAACAGCCTAACCGTGGAAAGACCTTATCAAAACATCCTTGCTGTCCAGTCTAGGCACATTCCAGACAAACAAAATAATACTGCAAAGTTTCACTCCTGAAACGCCTTCTGTGTCAAAAGCAGTAACTTTTGCTTCCACCTCTATTACATCAACTAGCAAAGTTGACAGAAATTTGTTTTCACCATTACAGTCAATAAAACCTTCATACACAATAAAGAACTTTTGTCTCTTTTCAGTTTTGAAGTAGCCTTTGTTTTGCCTGCAAGGAGACCTCATATGCAGAAAGCTATTCCTTGTTCTCATACAGCTCTCAATTCACTATAATTCAGAATTCCTGTCTGTATTACAAGTGATGAACTTGTTCCAGTTTTTGATTTAGATCTTTGTCTTGTGCTTCCCTTCTCTACCATCTTTCATGATCTAACTTTTCACACTTCTATCTTTATGAAGTTTGGGCACTGCTACTACATGTCTTTTCTACAGCTAATGTGATTTAGAACATTGTTCTGGTATCTTTTTCATCTTTGTGATTGTTCACTTAATTGCAAGTTTCAGCACAAATTTTTCCACCAGTGAGTTTTCCTCTAGGTCTCTCTTCCTATCATCTAAGACACACTATTTAATTATATTTTAAGATCTAGGCAAATGAAATTGTGCCAAGTATGTCTTATTGTACTAGAGCCAGTTCTTAAGTCTAAGTCTATTCTGCTATTGCAAAGTGTTTTGGGTTTTACCTCTAGGCCATATGCTTTTGGGTTTGTAACACAAAAGTCATCACATCTCATGTAGGATTTCAATGCATCTTACCTGAAATAGTTTTGCCACTAATGATACCATAAGTTACTGATCATCTACAGAGATACATGCAGTCTAGAATGTTTAATTCATAGCACTAGTGAGGCCACCCAAAAAAGGACAGTACCTGTTCTTATAGGTCAACTTCACAATTCTTGTGCCACCTTCATATTTCCCAGGGTGCAACTCTTTTAAGGCTTGTTCCCATTTAGAAATGACATCACAGATCTTTAAAAAATATCAAGGAGAGAGGAGACACAAACTGAGGTAAAATGTACAGCCAAGGCTTGAGGGGAAAGAAAGTGAATAAAGTATTGTGGAACAGAGAAGATAAACAGACTGGATCAGCATAAACAGAGCCAAAAGTGACAAAATACTTCCTTTTTCTATTACATAGTATTGTAAAAATCAAAGCATTCCAACTGAAACTCCAGCTGTAATAAGTGTGTGTGTGTGGGGCATATTTAAATGAATTCTAGTTTGATAGAAACTCTTATGGCTATGTCTACATTAGCAAGTAGCAGAGCTCAAGAGGAGCAGATATGCACAGAGAAATAACTATTCCTAAGTCTCTATGCCCACAAGATGTGTTTTAAAGGGTTTTCCTTTGGACTAGCTTTAGTCTGATCAAGTGAGCTGAAAGACCACTACTATGTTGGATCACATCTTCCAGTTCATGTTTCACTTTAAAAGAATCAATTTCATGCTCTTAGGTTACTCCTTAGTGAGAGTCAAAGCATGGTTCATAGGAATGATTGGTAGGTTTACTTCAAAAGTGCCCTCCCGAGCCAAACTAAAGCACTAATATATCCTCTGAACAGCAGCTGTCTACATGCAAGGCTAAATCAAACCGTTGGATGTGAATGTCCAGACTTCGAGAACATTTGGTCCTGAATTCCAACTTTGTAACTCAAACATATTTTTAGTAACAACATGGTTAATTTCTTCAGTTACATTCAGCTCCTCTTGGTTATTTCAGTCCTTTTACAAGTGGTCTGATAACCACTTTTGATGGCTTCTCAATAAAATGAATCCAAACATAAGAACCCACATGAAATACGTAATCAGATCTCCAAACATCTCTCAAGAAACTATTGAGATTGTGTTGGCAAGTAAATAATAACTAGTAAAAGTGATGCTTTTGATTATCTCAAGCTTCTTCATTTACTCTGACACCCCATCTACCCTAGACGGTGGTCCAATTGCCAGCAAAGCTCCAGATTATCTGATCTATATCAGGCCTTGAAAGCAAACTATATCATTTGGCACTGCCTGTGGTAGTTTACTTTTCAAACCATCTAATTCAAAGTTATTGGTATCTTCTCCCTCTGCCTAATGTGGAATTCTACATTTTGTAAAATTAAGTTCCATACAGGTATCAGGGCCTCTTCAGAGTTGTAACTACAACTATTCCTCCATCAACACTGTATGACAAATTATTCTCCCAGATTTGTACCAAAATCCAATGTGTCTCATGGTGGCTAGCCTGCTCAATATTAAGGCAGTCATTCAGCTGCAGCATGGGTTCAAATCTACATGTCAAAGGCACGGGTGTTAATAATTTATCTGCTTTCCTTTTGCTTTGATCTGTGGCACTCTACTCTTAAAGTGAAGACTCAGTAGAGTCTTCTCCCCTAAGAAGATCCATCAACAATGAAAGCCTGACTTATCTGGAGATAGCAAAGAGATACTTCATAATCCAATATATAGAATTTATATAGACATGCCAAAAGACTCACAGCCTAACAAAATTGTCTCAATTAGGAGTGTCACATTTGATGTCAGTTGTGGTATCTGATCATGCTGGTTAGCTCAGTCATATTTCAATTTTGTAGCCAAGACAAATTAAACTTTAATATGGGCTAAAATATGAGTTAAAGATTTTTTAAAAATTGACCAATTTATCACCTACTAAAATAAAACTTGTTTTATATTAAGAAATAAATCAGATTAGACTGAACTAATTATAGGACCACAGAATCATTTAGGTTGGAAGAGACCTTTAAGATATCCAAGTCCAATCATTAATTCAGCACTGCCAAGTCCAACACTAAACCATGTCCCCAAGTGCCACATCTATGTGTCTTTCAAATACCTCCAGGGATAGTGACTCCATCATTTCCCTGGGCAGCCTGTTCCAATGCTTGACAACCCCTTCAGTGAAGAAATTTTGCCTAATATCCAGTCTAAACCTCCACCAGAGCAACTGAAGACCATTTCCTTGTCCTTTCACTTGTTACTTGGGAGAAGAGACCTCCCTCACCTTGCTACAATCTCCTTTCAGGTAGTTGTAGAAAACAATAAGGTCCCTCCTTTGAGCCTCCTTTTCTCCAGGCTTAATACTGCCAGCTCCCTCAGCCACTCCTCCAGAGCAACTGAAGACCATTTCCTTGTCCTTTCACTTGTTACTTGGGAGAAGAGACCTCCCTCACCTTGCTACAATCTCCTTTCAGGTAGTTGTAGAAAACAATAAGGTCCCTCCTTTGAGCCTCCTTTTCTCCAGGCTTAATACTGCCAGCTCCCTCAGCCACTCCTCAAACAGCTCATTCTCCAGACCCTTCACCAGCTCCATTGCCCTTCTGTGGATCTGCTCCAGCCCCTCAATGTCTTTCTTGTAGCGAGGGGCACAGAACTGGACACAGGATTTGAGATGCAGCCTCACCAGTGCTGAGTACAGCAAACACTTCCCTGGTCCTGCTGGCCACACTATTTCTCATACAGGCCAGGATACCACTGGCCTTCTTGCCCACCTGGGCACACTGTTGGCTCATGTTCAGCCAGCTGTTGACCAAGACTCCCAGATCCTTTTCCTCTGGGCAGCTTCCCAGCGACTCTTCCCCAAGCCTGTAGCATGGGGGTTGCAATATCTCATCTGTGAATATTAATCTAGATAGAGATCTAGGTTTATTTGATCTTGATTAATTAAGAAAAAAATATTAACCAGTTAGCAGTTCTTCAAAGATGTATACTGAATGTAGCAGAGGGGAACAATTAATACCTTCATGTTGCCCTGCAAACAATGTTCCAAATTTCTGCCAGAAGGATCATCTGTGAAGAGGGAAAATCCCATGTGGGATGGCTTCCTCATTCCTGTCTCCTGGTTCAGTCGCTGGATGAATTCATCAACTGTTGAAGAGCCATCAAAACCTACAACCTGCAATGAAAGGGGAATTGAAGATACAAGAAAAATTCAAGAAACATGACATATAGATGGCTATCACAACTAATAAAGGCTGGTTTCCTACAGATTCACGTCCCAGGATGAACTGCCAGTTCCAGTGACAGCACTTGTCTCCCTTCACACTGCATTCTGTCTCATATCCATATCGAGACACTTTTGGTATCTCTCCTTTTTCCCCAGCTACGTTTTCTTCCTAAGGCCTGTAGAGCTGGGGCTGGATTCCTTTCATTTCCTCAGGGAAAACAGCTAAAACGACAAGCAGAAGTAATAATGTCTGTCTCTCAATTATCTAATAGGTATAAATACCATGGTGCCACCCATCCCATATGAAGGAGGCAGGTTATGGTGCAGTCCTCAAGTGCCCAAAAGAAAGGCAGCTGTGGTGCCTCACCTGGTATGTTCCATTCATGAAGTGCACTGGGATGCTGAAGGGGAGTGAGTGGTGGTAGGGATTTCTTAATAAGATGGACACGATCTCCATCCGGGAGGGCTTGGCTTCCCGCTCTCCAGCCTGCACCGTGCGGTCCACTGACCTCTGGCAGTAGATGGCATACTTGCCTATTTCACTCCTAGGGGAAGAGGTGGAGAGAACCATGAATATGCTGTATGTGCCACGTCCTCTTCCATTTCCCGTGCCAAGCAAGACATTCCTCCCTCAGGCTCTTGCTCAAGCAAAGATATATGTCTGTGCAGATATATTGTTAAATCCCTGCAAGCAACATGGAAGTCAGGAGTTCTGGCTTTTCACTGGAGCAATATATTGCTTACCTCCCTAGTAATGAGTTTGGACAATTTTCAAATAGAGAATCTTGCTTCAACAAGAAGCTGTTGTGGCTGGCTTCCAAATGCTCCTCACAAACTCAGTGCCTTCTCACCTAGACCTCTGCCTCACTTTGCTTCCTCTTTAAGAGGCTGGATATATACTCCTAGGTCACCTTCCATGAAAAACAATACCTAGAAATAAGATCTTTTATAAATCAAGACCACAGGCATTATGCAGTGTAAAGATTCTAGTACCTTGCTTGCTATGTGAAACAGGTAAAGTGTATCTATTTAAATCGTCAAGAGACAGGCAAAGAGACCTAAGTATTCCTAGAGCTAGGCAGAAGGAGCCAAGCTAAGTCACATTTAGCAACTGCCCTAAATCTAATCTGAACTACAGATGACTACAGACACATTTTCATGTAATTTCTGGGTTTTTTCCTAGCTCTAATAATTGGTCTGTAGGTGGATTGTATAACTAAATTTCCTCTTTGCTTCTGCTTTGAGTATATTTGTTTTTGAGCTAAGAATCCAGTAGACCATCAGCACAGTGATGCTTGAAACTGGTGTAATAAATCAGTTTCACAGATCCTAGCACATCCTTATGAAATTCAATAGCCCCAACAGTACCTCCACTACTGAGTTGAATGGCCCAGTCTGGGAGCTGGTAATGCACAAGTTTGAAGACATGGTTTCAAGTACTAGACAAAAGATCCCCAACAGAGAGAGAACCTGAACACTGAGGAGTGCCTGATACCCGTATTTTCACTGCTGAGGAGAAATAGCAAATGTGAGGCAGCATAAAAGTAAATAAAAAAGACTTGATAGGAGTACACGGATTTCCTGAGCAGTACTAGGAGACTTGTAGCTTGAGTTTCAAAGCACACTTAGGCTCATTATTAGAATATGAGTAGTTGTTTGAAAGGAAACAACTCTTTTACCTATATCTTAACAACAGTACATTGTTGCAACAGACAACTAGGCTGTGACTGACCTCCCTGCCAAGGACACGGGGAGATTTGCTGAAGACAAGATCACCATGGAAACAAAGAGCACAGCATGAACAGTGGAGAAAAACTTATTGCCGTTACTGTAGATACCGTAATGTTGTCTTTCAGAGGCAAATGTCACATGCCAAAGAGGTAACAGAAAACAGCACTAGCATTAATTTCAGGTTTGTTGGTTTTTCCTAACTTTTTATGGTTTCTTGAGATGTTCTCTGCCTCACTTTTGTTCTTAAGTATGCCTGCTAACCTGACAGCAGAATGTAATTACTTAGATTTGAATAATTCACTCTAAATAATTACTTTGGTATGTCTATCAAGGAAAGAAAGTAGTTGTATTAGCAAAAAAGCTTCCTATATAGCTCCAGTCATATCTGCAAACAGTTCTTTTGCTAGCGTAATTCAAAAATCTGAGTGAACTAGCTTATTCTAAGTGACAAATTAATGTGAATGACTGAAAGAGCACAGCCTTATACCACTGTGAACCTTCTGTCCTCTCTCTCAACATATTTTTTGCAGATGTGTGTTACTAATTGCTCTCCCTATATCTGTTGTGGATGCAAAAGGCAGTCAGCTTAGCATAAGAAAATCCTATTACAGTCCTTACCTGGGGTCTGCATGTCGCTGCAAGTGCTGTTTGATGTACCAGAGGAAGTGATGTTGAGGCAGGAATAGAGGAGCACATAAAGCCAGGAGTTGCCAGCACTGTGAACATAAAACTGGACATGACTCTTGTTCTGTACTTCTTACCTGTTGTGTTTCATAGAATACTGCAACCAATATGTTGCATGGTGACTAGTGCTTTTCAGAGTGATCATTTTTAGGTATGTAGTTCAAAATGCTTCAGAGGAAAGTGATGGTCAGACAGACTGCTCTTCAGTATCTCAACCTGGACTCTAAGGAGAGTTCTAAAGCACTGGCTACTTCTGAAAGTTTTGACTAGTGTAATCAGAGCTGAGTGAACAATTAATACATAAATTACTATGTAACTGGGAATCACACAAAGAAATACACTGGAGAATTTCACTTCAAATTAGACCCACTGTTCTTCAAACTGATTTTAATTTCTCCTTTGAGCAGGGAATATTCTAATTAAATATGTACATTCATACTGTAACTTATTAATTTATCCAGTAATTACAGTGAAAAAAATCAGATTTCATGCCTAATAGTAATATTCATGATTTGTCTGCTGTTGATTATCTAAAATGGAAACCAAAATTAATATCATGTGACAGTTATAGCTGGCCAACACAAGCTATGAATTTTGATTCTGAACATGGTCTGAATAGACTGTTTGCAGCTGGTAAATGATTACATTCCACCTAAAATTTCTTTTGCACATACTTAGATTCTTTGTGTTTTTCTTTGCACATCAGTGCTGAGATTCTCCTTCCTCTTGCACACCTTTAGCATTAGCACAATATTATGAGATCCAGTCCCGTTGCTAATTACTGAAAACAAGGAATGAAATAGCATGTATTTGCAGAGTGGAAGGGACAAAAGAGGAACTGACCTGAATGACTGAGTGGTTCTGGGGGTGTCGGCAGCTGGTCTGTTTAACGAGCTGACTGTAAATTTCGTTCTGCAGCTCTGGATGCGTCAAGCAGACCTGCAGGGCTGTCTGGGCAAGTGACACGTGGTAATCAATAGAGGATGCCTCCACAGGAACATTGATGAACAGCTGACAGGACTGTAAAAGGGTGGAAGTTAGTCAATGCCATGAATACAGCAACCTTTCTCTGGTACTTTCCAGGCCAGGTTCCTCAGATGCATGACAAGACAATTAATAAATAACCTTGAGAAGAAGGAGGAGAATCAACACTTAATTCCTATTCCTCCCTCTTTAGTTTAGCAATTAGAAAATTTACTCAACCTCCTCCAGCCTGAGGAATTTACAAGGCAGCAAGTGCATCAAGGGGAAAACATGCTTCCTGCCTTCCATGCCTGTGCTTTACTTTGCTCACACTGTCTAGTCCTATTGCTGATCTTACACTTGTAGAGTGCAAAAATGCAATCTCCCATGGCTGCCCCACTGGTCTTACTGACAGAACTGAGTTTGCCAGTAAATTGTTTCTGTTTTCTTCAATCCAACTGTTGGAGAGGAAAGAGGAAGACAAAGTTAACTTTGAGGCACAAAGGTTGTGGGGGACAGTATTCCTAAACCCAGATTCCGGCACAAGAAAAGTTAAACCTCCGAAGAATAAATGACACCTAAATATTCAACTGTTTCACTGTAATAAATGACCCAGCAGGCCTGTCTAAAGCACTCAGTATTGACTGTAGATGTTCTGAAACACGACCAAACAACATTGTTGCCCCAACAACAGGGCAAAATAACTGAAAATGTCCCTTTAAATACCTTAAAAAGTTTCAGAGCTTCAGTCTGTAGAGCCTCCGATGGCAGAGTGGTGAGGGATGTGTGCAACCCATCTTTACTGTAGCACAACATAGGATGTTTCCATAGAGGAGAATCTGAGGTAGCAGATGGGCAAAAACATGCAGTGTTAGAAACAGAAGGAAGATAACAGTGCCTGTGTTGACAAGGAGCCTTGCTGAAATGGCAAAGCACCCAAAGAAGCAGCTCTGCACGTTATTCCTGGCGACATTTCACTGATTTCAGCAAAGCCTGCCACAGATAAGGAGTCACTAGCAGTATTAGCCATCAGCAGAAAGAAGTATTGCCATCTTCAATCCTGCTACATGAGAGCTTCTCCTCAGCCGGACTCTGGTAACAAACTGCTCAGCTGTGTGTTCAAACTGGAGACAAAAACTCCACCAGGGCAGCCGCCTGCTCACTGTTGGTCTTTATTAGTACAAGCCACTGTTCAACAGTAAGCAAGGTTCACATGTAAGTCCACGAATATGTGAGTGTGCAGGAAAAGTGTATTAAGTATGAATGCATATGTTAATACATATTTGAGAACATGGTGTATAAACATACATGCATGGGCAAGTATCAAAGATGAGGAACAGATGAGCAGGATGTACGTGCAGACAAATAAATGTGAAGGTAAATGTGAGTGCATTTAAAGGAAAGAGTATGTGTTTGTATGGTCAAGATTCCTTGGAAAGGAAAATCGAGACCAACCAAACCAAGAAAGTAATAACTCCAGTTCTTTATTTTAATTCGAATTAGTATTACAGACATTTTAGAGGCTTTGACAGATGATGTGACAATGTGACGGATTTGTCCAGGAACTAGGGGAGAAGGACACTATATCATATGATGTACTACTGAAAATCCCCTTCCCTCATCTTTGGCTGCATTAAAACTGTGAATCAAAATTACTCTTCTCTATGCTTTCCTACCATGGAAGAGTCTGTGGTTTCTACTTACTAGGGTCTCCCTCTGCATCCAGTAGTTTTCCAATGAGTTGTTCGTATGACGTGCCCACTGTGGCATTACTGCTACCAGCTGCAACAGTCAGATGGTACAGCCAGGTATTCTAGACATAAGGATGACAACAGTGTGGGTCAATTCAGACCTGTCTTGTACAAGCAGGTGCAGCCTGTATGACCCATTTGTTTGCTATTCCCAAACAGACTCTTGTTCTCTGAAAAAGACTTGTCTTCTATACCTTCTCCTGTTTGGTGCGGATGAGTAAGTACGTGGGACTCTGGTCCTGTGGATGAATCACCAATGTACAGTGGGATGAGAGAAGTCCTCCACCAGCGGCTTCATAATCTTCATCAGAGTCACAGGATCGGTCTACTTCTTCCACTTTGGACTCACGCATAGGCAGATGCCCTAGGGGACACTGTAAGGAGCAAAAGTTAAGTGTAGCTAATCTAGTACAGACAGGGAACACTGGGAAAGAAAAACAGATCAAAACGTTGGCAGTTCTGTAAAATGTAAGGAATAAATAATAAATCCAGTGTTCAGCTGCTGTAATCTAACACTTCTATGGAACCTCTTCCCTTTCATAAAGTGTGACACAAAGTGTGCCACTTGGGAGAGCATCTACAGCTCAGAATGACAATATGCAAATAAAAAGATGTTTTTTCCCCATAAGGTACTGTTTTCTTCCCATTACACTTGATGTCAGTTGCACAGTATCTTGAGCCACTCTTTCCTGATCCTAGTCAGGCTTTCTGTTTGCTAATGGAAAACAAGTATTTTTAAAACTACGTAAGTAGGTAGATTTAGACAAACAGGGTATCTGCTGTGCTAACTCTGGAGGTCAATCTCAAATAAGAATCACAGTATTTCTTGATACTCAAAAACTTTGATTTTGACATCACAAGGACGAAGTAATGGACTATTTAAATAACCTCCCTCTTCCAATATTATTGTTGCTGTTAATTTTCGTGACAGTATGCGGAATGTATCAGGTGTTGTATAAAAGTCTGCTCTAAAGGCTTCACAAGGCCAAATGGAGAAAGTGAGAAACAAGACATACAGTGATCTGAGAAAGAAAAATCACTTGCCTTTTAAGTCTGTTGTCGTTTTAGCTTAAAAAAATAAAATCAGAGAAAATACTGATTCTGTTTGAGGAACAGATGTTGTTAGAAGATGAAAAGTACAACCAGGAAGAGCTTAAAGCACGAGACACAGCATTAAAAGGAAAGAAAGCTTTATGAGAAATGAGAAAGGAGGGTTCAGTAACAAAAAGGGAAAAGGAATTACCTTATCTTCATGATTTCGATAGTAGTAGAAAGTTTTTCCAATAAGTGCACACCACACCAGCTTAGAGTGACCATGCTTGACCTGTAAGGAAGACAGAGAAATAGAAATTTTTATCACCAGCAGCGTTGCTAGAACAATTTTCTAGGATTTCAACTTTCAATTCAACTCTCCTTTAAAACCTTGCATATATTATTTGTTTTATGTTAAAACAAAGCTTCTCAAAACATACAAGTCACCACTTTCAAAAGCAGATAAGTACATCCCATCTAAGTAGACGGGATATAGGTGCTTATGGAAGTGAGTCTAAGATTTTGTGAAGTATTTTAACCGTTCATCATATCATTTCTGTATTCTGAAATATAATATTAAGAATAACCTACTTAAAATTATAAAAACAAACCAGTTTATCTCAGCAGGAAAAGACTAGTCAACCAGTTTGGGGAGCTGTTTCCTATTGCAGATGAACAACTTTACGATGCAGGTTGTCTTTAGTCATCTCAGGAGCTGATCAGAATTATATTAAAATATTCATAGTAACTTGCAATGCAAAACTAATCTATGGAAATGGTATTAAAGACTTAGAATTTTCAGCAATTGTACTTTGCACTAATGTGCATGCAGTCTGTTATGACAGAAATAAGTGCTAATGTAAAACCATTCAAGCCATTTCTTTGGGTCTCTCCAAGTTACAGATCAATTAAATGTGACATTTAACAGTGTTTTCTGATTTTTTTTACTATGACACGCTGTGAATTCTGTTGAAGAAGAACATACATAAGCTAGATATTTGTTATTACTTACTATTTAGTAAAGTATCAGTAGCATTTTGTCTGTCCCTTCCCTTATCATTTATACAAATGTTTTGCTCTGAAATACAGAAGTCTACTGCCACTGTTCTTTCTTCCTCTGCTCTTACATAGAGTGTTAAATACTAATTTCTTGCTCGCAGTCAGTGTGCATGCAGCTGGTACACTGTCAATACTGAGCAAAACCAAATAAAGTAAGAAATACTATTTTACCTTTGTTAGCCAACCTTTCACAGTAGGTTTTGCATCACTATGAGGAACACCAGCAGAACTAGTCACTTGCACTCTCAAGATACTCTGTAGGACATGAATCCATTCCTCCAGGATGTTGGGTGAGTCTGCTGTTAGGAAGTAAGTCCTCTTTTCTGTCACGAGCTGGAAGGAAAAGGAGTGAGAAAGCATAAATCTGCATACCTAAAAATTTCAGCTGCTGAATTTCTTTATCTCCTACAGATTCTTTTTCTTTGGTCATTCAGAAGGGATTTTTTTCAGGATAAGGAAAAAAGTGCTAATCCTCAAAGCCCAAGTGAAAGAGATGAAACAGATCAATCATTCTCATAAGCTGTTTTGCTGTTTCTGTTGGATATTGTGGCTTTGTGTCTTCTTTTATCCTTTTTCATTTTAAAGGAACCCAACACTTCAAATGTTTCTTCAGATCCTCCAGTTACATAATTTCAGGCTAGAGATCTTATGAGAAGAGTTTTTCAAAAAGAGATCTTAGGTACTATCTCTTTCACCCAGCCACTGAGTGTATGGTTATCTCCAGGATAAAAAAAGCAACACCTACCTGGAATGTTTGGGACCCTTCACCTCTGACAATTTGGCATGAGGAATTCAGCTCCATCTGCCCTTGTGGTTTGCGGATAACATCACTCTGAGGAAAGAAAAGCAAACAGTTTTTTCAGCAGGAAACCTCAGATGGATCATAGCATAACATGCACATGCAGGTTGGAGTCTGCATTCATGAGCCTGAAAGGACAGCTGATGGTTGCCAGCTTGAATATGAAACTGTGGTCTCACTGCAATGATGAAACAAAGAACTCAGTAGTGGCAGACAATATAATAAGGGCAATGGTGACAAATGCCAACTTAGGAAGTCCAGATTGGACAAAAACCCCAAACCATCAACAAACTAAAACCTTTCTCACTGGGAAGGCAATACAATACAAACAGATACCAAGAGGCTGGCTGAATTTTCACCTTTAGAAGTTTTCAAGATTCAACTAGACAAAACCATTGGTTTGGGACAGAACCATCTACAGCTGATGACAGTCCTTCTTCAATGTGTTAGCTGGACTAGGGTCTTTCAGAAATCACTTCCAACAACAATCTAAGCTCTGAATATTTATGAAATTTTTTATATATAAATGTGTATGTATAACTTGCTTGTGGATTCTGATGGATAAATCTGGTATCAGAAGATGCACTGTGCCCTATTTGCTTGTTAGAATATGACAACTGAAAAAATGAAAAACTTGAAAATAAATCTTCTCGATATTCTTGACTTGTAAGCAAAGATGTGTATATAGACAGAAATATTGTGCAATTATACAAGTATGCAGGAAACTGCTGTCCAGAAAAAAAAAATTGTGGAAGGTGAATATCCCTAAATATAATTCTCTGTAATATAGCTAAATACAGCAGAACAGTGAAGGCAAACAATAGCAGTATTTTATTGTACCTACAAATTTTGATTGCACAAAAACTTATTTTCAATTTTACCCTAGTTTTCTAGTACTTCCAATGTCCGTGAGTCAAAAATGAAAGAATCCAGTTTTCTTGCCCCTGGACACTGCAGATTTCCTCAGAATGCCAGGTATTGACTGATGAGTATTTCTCTGTATCTCCAGAGAGGAGTAAATATCTCCCAGTGACTTACCGGAGATTTGTAGTACATGATTTGTCTGTTTCGAAGAACAAACCATCGTCTCTTCCACATCTTTACCTGGCTCCCCATTTTAAGCAAGTAACCTGATTTCTCCATGGGTTCCTGGAGGGTAAAAATTAAAGGGAAGAAGAGATTATCTTGTAGCTCTCAAAATACAAATGGAAGTGAGCTGAAATCAAGCCCAGACATTTACTGTATTGCCATCATCTTCTCCCTTGTTTAGTAACAGCCAACCAAGGTCAGTGCTTTCTGCTCAATTTGGAGAGAGTCCTAAATTATCTGTGTAGCTGCGAATAGGCTCTGTGTTGTTTTAATAAAAAAGGCATCTGAAGATCATTTCACTGATTGTTTGATGCACTGTAAACTTATTTATCTTCCTACCAAAGCACAGATTTTCCAACTAAGAGTGAATGAAGGCTCTATGGCATGATTAGACTCCTGTTCCTTGTCTGCTTCACCTCTTACATTCAAGAGCACAGAATTTAATGCTGCCTACGTTTGAGGGTTTTTCCTAGGCCAAAGTATTACATACTTTCTCCTTCTTTCCTCTGAATATCCAAACTGTTTTTTTCTCCAAAGTGTAAGGCTATCTTAAAGTAGAATAAGACTACAGCAAACTATTCAAGCTATCAGTTAAGAATACAGCCCTTGATGCACATACTTTTCTCTAACCACGTAACAGAAATTGCACCTTCTTCTGTAACATCAGATAGAGTCTTTTGATACCTACCAGCTGGACCAATAGCCCAGTCTGTTAGAGCATCACCTTGCAGAGGATAACTCACTATACTATAGTTATGCTTTTTCAAGGCCAAGGCTCTGTCTGCATCCCTTTACAACTGTAATGTAGCAAGACTTACAGTGCAGAATCCACCATCAGTGGAATAGGAAGATGTTCGCTGTAGCTTATGTTCTGGCTCTGAATAGTCACCATCCAAGGAATAGGCATCAGGAGGGATGGCATAGTCACTCTCAGAGCTCAGTGAAGACATAGATACACCTGTTTAAAATAAAGGAAGGAATGAGAATCATGGCTAGACAGAAGGATGCACTGAACTTTTTCTAACTCTGAAAAAGTTTCTGAGTTTACCATTAAGGCTTTTTTGGTTCAAGGAGAACAAATCAGATCAGACTTTGGAAACGCAAACCCCACTAACCAGACTTATGAGACCTCTTTTTTTTGTAGTAAGACAAGCAGTGAAAGTGAGTTTTGGATACTGACAGTGAACTAAATTTATTCCTGAATAAAGACAGATTAAAAAAATATTAAAAAAATAAATCAACAGACTTGTTATTTAAAGGACAGACAGATTGTTTTCAGCTGGAAACATCCACTATAAAGTCTCAAGCCCCGTTGATTCTGACTAAGGAAAAGGCTCCCTCACTAGCAATGAGGCTCTGCTTTCTGTGAATCTTCTAGCACTGGTCCATGGCAACGCACAGACACATCAGCCAGCGCATCACAACAGAAGTTAAGACGACAAGAAATATGATTCTATTTTACCGACTACCCATTGTAATGAAAATTCCATTTAAAGATCCGGTTTAGCCTTCCCATCAGGCAACAAAAAATTGCCCTAGTCAGGAGGCAAAGTACCTGATGCCTCTCAAAGATAGGAAAGATTTTCTTACTGGTCAAAAAGTTACCAGCCATGACAAAAAAACCAAAACAAAACCCAAACATTTTCTTTGTATCAGAACTAGCTCGCTTCCAAGGAGAAGTCACAGAAAAGGTACGGATGACTGGGTCAATCCTTCCCACAACCTAAGTTTAGCAATTCCTGAATGAAAATCTATCAGCAGTAAAACCATCTAAGAGAACATTTCTAAGAGAAGATTTCTGCACACATTCTGGGGCAATTCCTTATTAGCACCACCATGGCTGAGCATGTCACTGACGATGCTGTTCTGGGCATTCTGCCTCCTCTGTGATGACAAGAGCTCATCCTGCTCAGAAGCAATACTCCCACTTTACCTCTCTTCACTGCACGAGGGCTGCCTGGCATGCTAGCTTTCTTGTTCTCAGATCCAGCAGTAGAAGTCCTGAAGCTGGCATGGGAGCCACAGTCATCATCGGATCCTGAAGATTCATCTAAGAAAGGCACGTTGCTGATCTGTGTGGCTTTCTGGAAAACAGATCTGTATGGTTAGTGTGTGAGAGAAGAGTTTCTCCAGGAGAATCCCTGCTCAAAAAGGAGGCAGACAAACCAATGCCCTTCATTTTCACACCACCTTGCCCACTTTTGCCCCAGGGTTCCTTAGTTCCTCCCCTTCTAGTCTAGAACTTCCAAGCTGGACACTCTAGTCCAATCTGTTTGGGTCTCCTCTAGGTTACATCCTCATACTGTTCCACAAACCCTGTGCTCCACTTCATTCTTTAGGCTTCACCCATTATCACCTCTAGGTTTTTACAGCCTCATAGTCTACACTGCAGCTTCCTGAACCAGAACTTGCTGGAATATTCTGTATTCCTAAATATATTTATCATTTGCTACGCCTTCTGCATTCTTTTGGCATCCTGTACTTCCTGACATTTTCTAATTTTCTCTCCTTCTTTGCACAGCTCCAACCTGTTTTCTCTCAAACTAGCAGCTAGCAGCTCTGGACCATGCTTTTCATAATAGGTAAAGTGAGGTAACTCCTTACCCCCTTCAGCGTAGTGTAGACCGGCACGGTGACATTTCTGTAGATGAGACAGGTAAATGGCCCAGGAGTTGAACACGAGAAATTGGAAACTGGGAAAATCCAGAGAGAAAGCAAGACAGCAAATAATACAAACTGGTGAAAAGGTGGAGGTTTTAATGGAGAAGCACATAGAGGATTGCCATCCTGGACAATGTGGTCTCACAAAGGCAAGGGAATATGTTAGTAATTACATACAATTCCCAGAGAGCTGCAAAGTTCCATTCATTTAGCTGAAAGACATCTTACCCACCCTGTGCTTCCTATGGTACAATGGCAATCTGGTGCACCATGTCTAAACAGATAAAAGATCTAACAGGGGAAGGTGATGGCAAATAAGACTAAAATTAGGGCACAGACATGCAGAGGCAGAAGAGTGGTTTTGAAAGTGATGAAGGAGACAATGGAATCCCTGAAGATGTCACTGAATGGAGAGACACAAATAGCCCAGCATCAACCATCCCTGAGATCAGATGTATCCTCCTCCTGTCCTTTCTTTATTGTGGCTGTGATCTATGAGATCAAATTTACTTTGAAAACAGGCAAGGAAATGAAGGAAGGTGAATATCCAGAAGCCCAGGTCTCACAGTCCCCATAAAACCCCTCTAAAGATGGACCTTCTCTGGAACTTACAGCATCTGGAAGTATCATTCACCATGGCCACTTCAGAAAACCTCATGCCAGACTTAGCCACAGCATAGATTCGGCTCTCCTGAAACAGTACCACGAGGAACAACACTAATCAGATAAACACATGATTCTTGCAGAAAGAAATGCTCATGTCACAGAATCGCACCACAGTCACACCTTTGGGCAGGAAGGAGAGGCACTCTTAAGATTTCTGTTCCATCTTATGTTATGTAAATGACCATTAGTGGAAGCTTGTTATTCTGTGTCAATCCCCAGCTACAGAGGTGATATCCACAAACTGGAACACTTACATCCAATTATCAATAAGCTATTATATCACAGCTTCAAAAAAGATGGGTTTTTTTCCAACTTATAAACAGTGTATTAAAACGAATCAAGAAATTCCATAAACCAGGACAGTTTATTGAGTCATCACCTGCAAAGGACGCTCATTCTCTGATAAGGGAATGAAAGAAATGCCTGGAATGATCTCAATAAGCCTGTGTCTCAGTTATAACAACATATGGAGCTTTCAGTTCAAAGGATCTCCAAGTGCTTCATGAATTGATAACAATTCCAGGGAGGGAACCCAAACCTGTATCTAAACACAATGTTACGACTAAAGCATCAACCAGTCTGAAATGGACAAAGCCCAAAGCTAGGAAGCCTCTTGCTGCTCCTAGAAGCATACAACCAATCGTTATGAAATAGCACACACAATACAGATACGTGGAAGTACCTAAAACTGCAAAGTCAAATACACACAAAAAAAATAAATTACAGAATTAGTGTTTTCTGTATGCATTCACATTGCAATTTAGTCTCTAATTAAACACTGCGTCAATCTTTTTCCCCAGACAACTCCTGTTCAGGAACATAATGGATATTTCTTACTGATTAAGCTACTATTTATTATCCCATTCATGACTTACCGTTTTGATATACTTAAATTTGCCCTACTTGGATACATTCACTTGGCTCTGGTCTGGAGAAAAAAAAAATGGATTTTTCACATGATGTTCCTGACTATAATAATGTAATGCTTAATAATTGTTAATGAATAACAATAACCCTGGGAGGGACATTGACAAGTCCTATCAGTGTTTTTCAGAAGAATTCGGACATAAGTTCTTTGAAGTACTGAGTAACTTTACAGTATCCATTTCAAGATGTCCAAGATAAGACTTGTTGAGAATTTAGCATCATACAACACTGTAATGAAAACAAATTAATACAGTTGCAGCAGAAAAGCAATCAGAGCTCTTGCAACCAAATTTAGTTGCTAAATTCAAGTTAGACATTTAGAAAGTGTATGTGGAGCTGATAATCACCTGTGAAAAATTTAGTTTAAGGGACTAGAAGAACCTTACATGGGAACTCTAGATCAGAGAGAGGAATAGTGGCCAATCTCCGAGTCATATTTCCTTTCTTCCAAATGAGTATCCTGTTCATTGACACCTTTCCAACTTTGGGAGCAAATGAAACAGACATCTTGAAGAATTGCATTTCTTTTACTACAGTATTCATCTTCACTCCCAGCATAGTTTCATATTGTAGACTGAAAAAAAAAAATCCTTTTGAAAAGCAGGTATGATTCTACTGGGATTTAAATTGGTATCATAAAGGACATACTCAAAGATCACAATGTTTAGTTTTCCTTGAAAATAAATTTTTAAAACATAAGAATTAACAATGAGTGCTGATTTTGCATCTTCAATAAATCACTTGTTTGCCTATGCCTTTAAAAGAGCAAATGAAAACAACAGAATTATCTCTTTTGATACTATGTTGATTTCCACCAAGTTTGTCAGCTTGAACTGACACAGACTTTGGCCTGTTTAGGAGTCAAAGTTGACAGAGTTCCTTGGAAGTCAGTCCTGAAGGGCAAAGGAGTCCAGCAAAACTAAACATTCATTATGAAGGAAATCTTAAAGGTTCAGGAGCATGCTGTTCCCTTGTGCTGCAAGACGAAACAGTGAGGAAGACCAGGTTGGCTGAACAAAGAGATTTGGCTGAACTCAGTAGAAAAAAAGGGAGTTTAGGACCTCTGGAAAAAGGGTAGGCAACTCAGGAGGACTGCAAGCATATCAAGAGGTTATGTAGGAAAAAAATTAGAAGGGCCAAAGAGAATTCCACCTGACTGCTGTAGTAAAAGACAATAAAAGATTTCTATAAGTGATGAGAAACAAAAGGAAAAATTGCCATTGGGTATGGTGGGAAACATACTGACAAAGGATAAGGAAACGACAGAGGTACTTAATGCCTTCTTTGCCTAAGAAAAAAGCCAGTTATTCACCAGGTACCCAGGCTTTTAAGATGGAAGATATGGACAGAATGAAGCCCCCATTAATACAAGGGGAAATGCTCAGCGACCTGCTACGCCACTTAGACACACACAGGTCCGTGGGACCCGACAGGATCCACACACAGGTACCGAGGGAGCTGGCTGAAGAGCATCAGTTACCAGCAGACCCGGTCCACTAGGGAGGCCAAGGGTGACTGGAACTTGGCAAATGTGGCACTCATCTACAAGATTGGCCAGAGGAGGATCTGGGGAACTACAGACCTGTCAGCCTGACCTCAGTGCTCTGGAAGGCCACGGAGCAGATCATCTTCAGTAGCATCGCACGGCATGTACAGGATAGGACAGGACTGGGCCCAGACAGCATGAGTTTGTAAAAGACAAGCCCTGATTCACCAACCTGATCTCTTTCCATGACAAGGTAACCTGCTCAGTGAATGAGGGGAAGGCTTTTTATTTTTTCCAACCTAAACAATTCTATGACCAGCAAACAATTCAGCTAACAAGTAAGTGAAAGTGAGAGCAATAAACCCGTCCCTCTCTCACATGACATAAGCAACAGGACATGTATACCACTTTACCAGAGGCTTTCACAAAATTTTCCTATAGCAGAAACACACCATGAGATAGGAATGCTGAGATCTAATCCCTGTATCTACCCAAGTATTCACAGTTTTTCCTCACTCTGGAGGAATCTGGTCTGGTCCACTGCATTTATGACTCATTTTTCTATCTTAAACACATGACAACAGAACTAAGAATTAACTTTTGATGACCCATAATGATAAATCATAATACAGCTTCTCTTGCATTTCATTTTTATTCCTATGTTTCTTGTTTTTTCCCATGGACTTGTTTTTCCCTTATAAAGAGAAAAGAAGAAAAAAAATCGCCAGCATGCCCCATGACCTGTACCTGTCAGACTTGGTGGTTCAGGAACGCAACCTGTGATGTCTACAGGTAATAACTGCTTGCCCTGTTAACAGCCTAACCACTGGGCACTACTTAAAGATAAGCAGCACTTTTCAGACCGTTGTCTTTGCATTTCTTACCCATGATGGGAATCTGTGCAGCGGTGGTGTTGGAGGTTTACCTCCTGGGTCAAGTACACCAGTCTCAGAACTCACAGCTTCTCTTTGCCCTGCAGGTAAGTGGTACATCTCCTCACACGCTCCAGCTTCTTCCCTCAGCAGACCACATTCTGTCTCCATCTTCTGCAATGCCCCATCATCATCAATGTCTGTCTCCTCCACGTGCCCACGGCAGACTGGAGGGCCTGTTATGGGTTGGAAAGTGCTAGTCTCTAAGTGCATTACACAATGGAAGGAATTAGCCCCTGGCTGTGGTTGGCTGTGATGTCTCTTGGCTAGTTGGATACTGTCTCTTGGTGTATTGGGTGTTCGTATTTTTGGAAAGGTCATACTACTCCCAAGGCTGCCTTCCCTCCCTGCACAGGAGGAATGTGCTGTAACAGCTGATGTTGACACAACCAGAGGTGGTTCAGCAGTTTGGAGACGGCCCTCCAGCATGCTCACTATTTCTCCTGAGGAACACGAGTCCAGCCGGTGGGAGTGGAATCTGGCACTCAGTTCATCCAAGAAGCGGGTGCCATCCAAGCCCACTTGTTGCAAGGTGCTCACAGCACTACAGTTTCCTTCCAAAGGTGACTGGAAGGTCAAAGCCTCAAGAATTCGTGTGGTCTCAGCTGGAGGGTCCACTGATATGGGATCAGAGCACCTTAAACAATGTTCAGAACTTATGGCTGGGAATACATCTTTTTCTGTGGAGAGATTCCAGCTTGATGGGTCAGACATGAGTTTCAGCATGCTCTGGGAAAGCAGAGATTTATCCTCTCCATTCTCAGTAAAGGTGTCATTGGCAAGGACTGTGTTTGCTGAAGAGAAGACATGTTTGGTAGATGCTGCCTGACACACCTCTCTGAAACCAGGTGCAAGGAGCACAGATTTCTGGTCTATCTTCTCAGCAAGAGAGGCCTGTGATGCTCCGGGCTTCAGGGAATTACAGTTCCAAACAGATTCAAAGGGAGGAATGCTGGTCACATCTACAAGGGAGAAAAACACATGGTTAGAGCATTCAAATACTTTAATGTCTTTATTGTTGCTTCCTAGTTCATGCCAGTTGTATTTCAACAGCACCCAGACCTGATTAGCACTATACTAATATAGAAAGGAGATGGTTGGGCACAATTATAACAGAAGTGATACACATTTATAATTTGGAATAGCACAGAAAAGATGAACAGGAAGTTATAAATTTCACCTTTGTAATACACAGCAATTAAGAGCTACTTAATGAAATTATCAGCCAGTGCATTTGACATTTACAGAAGGAAGGGGTTTTTCCAGACAAAAGAGGAAATACAATGCTGCAGACAGAAAAAGTAATTTATCAACAGTACAGAAGCTCTGGCCTACAAACTTCCCAGACTACTGACAGAAGAAGCTGGAAGGACATGTGGAGAGAAGGACAGCTTTACTTGCAGTATTTTCTACACTCTTTCCTGAAACATCCACAACCAACCAGGAGATAGGATATTAGCCTAGGCAAGCTTTCAGTCTAATTCAATATAACAGCTTTTACTCTTAGCAAAACACAATTAAGTCTCTTCTCTTAAAACAGTCATGAGAAGGAAGCATACCTATCCACTATATCTATATCTAGTGGCCAGAAGACTGCTTAACATGGCTTTTAGCTTTAGTGGACCTATGGTGATTTAAGTCACCAAATAAGTTGGTATGATTCCATCCATTCCCAGGGGCTAGAGGGGGCTTCCACCAAAGATATGGAGACCTTCTCAACCATCACACCAGTCAGTGAGGATACTCTCTTTTCAAGAATTTCCCGAGAGCTTTTGCTTATCCTTTCCTGCCATATGACCCACGCAGTGCTTTTTGACATGAAGTTTTATAATAGTTACTTACATAGTTTTGCTGTAAAATCTTCCTTTTCTTAGTTCTTTTTCTGCCCTTTCAGTTGCTGTATTAAAAGATGACACAGAAGACAGATCCTAGATTGCCTCCACTGTCCTTTGTCTGTTTAGTACCTACACTTTATAATTCTTGTACTTACTTCCTTTCCATAATCACTGCATTTAAATATTATCTCAGTTCTGCAATTTCTGATGAATA
Organism: Serilophus lunatus; assembly: GCA_013399895.1. Classification (NCBI taxonomy): domain Eukaryota; kingdom Metazoa; phylum Chordata; class Aves; order Passeriformes; family Eurylaimidae; genus Serilophus; species Serilophus lunatus. Next base: position 36,322 of record VXBA01004336.1, read on the forward strand.
GCAGCTTTAGAGTATGAGAAAGCATGGATAAAACTTGGAGTGGCAGAGGATGTTTGATTAACACTTACATTTATCTACTGCCTGACTGAAAAAGAACTAAATCATTTGCAATTTCCAAAGCATCTAAATACGAGTGAATGTGACTCTGCACAGCTATTGCTGAAAATGCTGCCTGAACATCAGACTTCATGGACATTGCTTAACCACCAACGGGAAGTAGAAACAAACTGAAGACACGAAGTTACAGAGGGAGGAGCAAATAGCAGAATAAATTCCTGTTGACAGTAGAGAGGGTGAAACTTGCTCTTGGAAACAGCTGAGAAAAAGGCAACCATGAGACCTGGCAGCTGAGTAACAAGGAGCTGAATGTTAACACAGCTAACACATAACACTGGCACACACAAATCTTGGCATACATTTTCCCCCTGACCCTGAGGTAAATCATTAGTCTAGACTGAAAAGAGGCCATTCATTTTAAATATTACTGGTATTTTTGCAGCTTCCTAAATGTGACAGGGGATTAAGAAGAGGAAGCTGTTACTATTAGCACAGAAAGCAAGAAAAGATTTGTCTCTCTGCAAAGGCTTCTGATTTCAGCCTGGCATAGTGAGACTAGTGAGGCATAAGAGGAGAGGGCAGTGCTGTTTACTGCCCAGAGAACTGGGATCTAGGGAACACTTAATACCAGATTATTAACGCAGCTTACCAAGCATTCTCCTTTTGTGAACAGTCAGAGCCAGAGGGGATGAGAAAAACCCAGTCATACAGCATTTCACTAGAATGTGGTGGGATTTAGATGGAATTTTGCTCTATTCCCTTTCTGTGGAGTGACAGGAATGCCAGAAAGACTTCTGCAGGAAAGAAATGCCCCTGGCCCACGTGCCCAGTGAAGTTCTGGAAACTATCTCATCTTACTGTGACCAAACCAAGCTCATTAAACAATAAAAGGAAGAAAATGGTTAAGAGAGAGTTCACTCTTCAAAGTGTGACACAAGGAAAGGTGCTGAATTCAAGCCCTGAAGACTAAAGATTTCCATTTAGCCACCAAAGAACAACTGAAAAAATCCGAACACCATAAGCAGTTTTCTCCAACCCAATCTGATAGCATAAAGGACTCCAGCTCCTAAAGGCAGACCACATAGTTGCTGCCTTGGCTCATTCACATGCCACCAGAGGTTCTGTGGGGATGAGAATAATTCACATGTGAAGGTAAAGTGAAATACCTCAGGGACCTCTTCCCTCCAGGACTGAAGTGAATGGAGAGTTTTACTGTGTATTTCAATGAATGCTCCTAATTCAGGAGGTTCAGTGGCTTATTTTAATGGCAAAAGCTGATTCTAAAAAAAAGGAGTCTGTCTTCAGTTGTTGGTGGGAAAACAATTAAGAGTTTAAGGCAGGTATGCATATTATTTCCATATTAAAAATGGACCCACTGAGGAACAGAGCAATTCTACTGCTTGCTGTCACAAGTGTTAATTTCTGAGAAAGTTAAAAATACAATCCAAAAATGCTGACTTCCATTCTCATAGTGGTTACTATGCTACAATGCCAGGTGACCACATTTACCTTGCAACGTATCCTGAAGGGCTTCAATTTGCTCCATCAGCTTCTGATTACAGTTTTTCAGGTGGTAATTTTCTAGCTCAAGCTATGAAATAACAATAATAAAAATTGATAAACAGTGCAAAACTGTGTGAACACGTGATCCACTACACAGAACATGGCTGCCTCTTTATTACATTCAAGTGTCTTAAAGTTAAAAAAAAATAGGCGAATCTACCAGTCACCTTGAATCCCTTCACTCAGCTGCTCTACTGGACAACCCACTTAAACATTTTGCTGTGCTTTCTCAAACAGCCTCTGTATATACTATTGGCACTTCTCAAACAGGTCTTTTAATTTATTTCCCTTATTATTTCTGCAACGGGAGTAAATGATTGTCATGAAAGAGAATTAAAGAAACTATTACACAGAAAGAGCATTTTTCCATCTCACCCAGTGTGTAGTAAAAGAAGATCCTGTGGATCCAGGGGACCAAAGAAAAAAGCAAACAAAAATTAAGGGTGCATTGACATTTCCAATTATGGCATGAGAGATTCTTTGCAAATTTGCCTTATGCCTCTACTTAGACTCAGCATCCATTCTGGAACATGGCAGTGGCGCACCCAGACAGGCTTTCCCATTGATAGAATCCAAGCAGAAACCACACCTGTTGTGCTGTCTAGAGTAACCCATTAGCAAAATAGAAGCCATGTTCTCCAATTGCTAGTGCTTCACTTCTGCATGGTAGGCACCTAAAATTAGCTTCATTGGCAGTAAAGACACTGCGAATATATGGTCCTGGATTCACAGCAGGCCACACCAAATTAACACTCCTCCTTTGTGCTGCACCAGTTAACTTAAGGTGTGTTTACATAACTATCTCACATAGGAAAATGAAAGAAGCCGCACAGCAGCTTGGTGAATTATCTAGGCAATCTAATGACATTACAAGTCACATCAAAACATAATTAGTGCCCACAAAGACTGCTTCTTCCAACTACAACAAATTCCCTTTTTTGCATAAACTGGGAAATACGTCTTTAGCTTGGAATAAAAGACCAGATAGCTCCACTCCTAATTGTAAACTATTACTAAACTATTGTCTTGAAAACTGCATGCTGATCCCCTGCTATCTTTGTTTTTCTAGAGGCTGGGTCTAGATAGAGGCACAAGTCCACAGGATGGATAGGACAGAGAGGTTAGAGATGAGAAAATACTGGGCAGCAGGAAAACAGCATTAGTCAGAGATGGTAAATTTAGGTAGAGCAAAGGACATGTTTGTGTTACAGCTGCTCTATCAGAAAGAGACAGAAACCACACCCAGAGAAAAAAAAGAGAGAGCCAGAATAAAGCTAGGTGAAAGCCACTTGTGACTAGTAAATCATCTTCAGAGACTGCTTTTGGGCATTGGTGACTTCAGTCATTTACACAGTTTGCCCAATAAGGTAAATAGCCCCCACTAACAGTGATGTCCCTAGTTCTACAACTGACTATGCATAGGACCAAGCAAACAGAGCCTCTGTGGCAGATTGACTCCAAACTGTTTTCCTACATAGGAGCCCACTGGCAGTGCTGTCACTATACCTACTCACAGGCCTCAAAACCTGGCAGCAAGCTAGACACTTACCTCCCTGAGCTTAAATGTTACCCACTCTTTGATCTTGGCAGCTTTCTCTTGAACAATTTTGGCTTCCTCAGTCCTCAACTGTTTCTGTGCCAAAAAACCAAAACCAACATTAGATACATTAGGAGAGTACAATTAACTGTTCTCAGTTACTGCACCAGGAGTGACTGAAACAGTAAGGCTCCCATTCCAAACATAAGATTTAAGACTGCTATTTGGAAATTATTGTTTAGCTGGCCTCTAAAATAAATCACCTTCTAAATTGCCTTGCATGATCCCTGGAGTTCAAATTCAGAGGGTTGTTTCGAGAGTTTGTTCTGGAATAGCAAAATCCAGCTGAGGTTATGATTGCTCACCTATCACAGTTTGAGTACAATCTACATTTTCTTCTGTTTTAGATGGCTTTGCCATGTTCCTGTTTGCTGGTGAGCATTTGTAGTGTTCCCCCTACACATGCATATTATTGGCCAGAGTTAGTAAGAATTAAGCAGTGCCAATAAGTGATTTATAAAACAATATTCCAAGCAAAAGGGATTCAGTTGCTGTAAGCACAGGTGTAGGGCACAGACTTTCAAGATGAACAAGATGGAAACTAATATCAACAGTGTATTTAACACACACACACAATATTCTCATTGAGAAAGTAAATAAAAAGCCCCAAAACAACCAACTCCAAAACTTGACCTTGAAACACTAAGACCTGCTGGGAGGTTTTCAGATGGTGTAAGTCGTTGTATGTTTACGCATGAATTAAAAAAGGTTCTAGTCCACACAAAAGGTGTTATGGCAATACTGTTGATTCGCACACTGAACACTTTTTCCCCCAGGTATCTGCTTGGACAATATTGCTATATCACTTTTGTAGCTGTGTTTTCTCAGCTGTGTTTTTAACTTTTCTGGAAATTTCCTTTGAAAGATGCTGAATTAACACTATGATCACTTGAAGCCTTCTATTCATCTCCTGTGTGGCTTCATCAGAAGCAACATCACTGAAAAGTTCTCCTACCTACATAATGATTTAAACAACTGCAAGAAGAAATCAGTTCCAGGAGCAAGGGAGGGGGAATACATGCTTCATGGTGCATTCGGCCTGGTTTCTCCAATCAGCGGGCAAAAGATAATCCCTTTCGGTAGCAGTTGGTGGTTTTTCTGCTAGGTTGTTTTTTCTAATGTGAACAAATACCAGTAATTATGCTAATAAAAATGTCAGTTTTCACACTGATAAATACCATATAAATACACAGTGGATAGCATAAAATTCCCCACATTGTCACATTGCTTTTAATCATCACATGCTACTTATCACAGCTGTCATTTGAATGTTCTTATTCAACTATTCAAGCTCATTCCTCATGTTATAAAAACCACAGGGCAAGGCTTTTACCAGAGACAAAACACAAGCCCTGCTGTAGATGTAGTTCCCTCCTTTGACCAACTAAAAATGCAGGAGATTAAGAAGCATCCATATGGGGAAAGAGTTGCTCTTTTGCAATGAGGACATCTGACGAGAGGTGAACTGTGCTAAAGAATTGCTGAAGACTGGGACAAGACTCTTCTTGAGAAGTTAGGGATGGGCTACATAACAATTTTGCAAAGCAGCGTATGAGCCAAGAAGCCAGAGAAACACTGTGACCAGACCATAGCATCACAATCTAAACACTAGCCTAAGGAAGCCCTGTAAGGACATTGATCGATCTCCGACAATGAAGAGACACGGATTACTGAAGCTGAGTTGACGTGTGTGTGAAAAGGAAAGAAAGGATCTGAAGGCAACTGAGAGACTAACATGCAATGAGAAATAATCCATACCTTTCAACCACATATAATAGAATCTGCAAAGAGGGGCATGAAAAAATACAAAGCCACTGGATTTATAAACATTTTTGGAACGAAGCATATGCTTGATTTTGTAGTTTATTGTGAATACAACTTATTTCTCCGAGCTGGGAAACTGAGTTTGTGAAGTGGATTGGCAGCTTCAGTCCCTGCTGAGGGCTAGATATGGGCTTACACGTGTGGGAAAAACTGTCAGCTTCAAATCTTACCAACAGGTTTGACCACATGCCTTACAGGCAGCAAAAGCTATTTGGAAAGGAAAAATCCTGATTTATTCATACACGGTTTAACTCACGAAAGCTACAAGTCTCCCTGTAGAAAATACACCTACCTGTTTTGCTAGCTGTGTCTCCAATCTGTTGATCAGATCCTGCTTTCCTTGCACTGTGCCCATCAGGTCCTGGTATTTTCTGTGTAGGGTGCTGCCTGATTCACCAGTCTTCATGTTGGCTAGTTTTATCTTCTCTTCCATAACTCTGACCTAAAAGGATAATCAGAAGGAGATTAAAGAAAAAAACAAAACCAAACCAATGCAAATTAAGGATCTGCTTGTTTAGTGGTAAGACCATAACTAAGAATATTTGTGGGTTCCCTATTTTTGAAGTCAGGAAAGGAAAAATAAAATATCAAAAAATGTAACACCCTTCAGGTCACACAGTTTATCTTCACATTTGTGAAAAGAACACTGTCTATTCATCTGCAATGCTGAAGCAGTAACAAACTGAACCATGAACAGATAAACACACCATGGATTGTGAAATATTTGTGCATTATTAGTCAAAGAGGCCACACAGGCACCATAGTCTCCACAGACACATGGACAAGGTACATCACCTTCCCTCCTTTTCAATATCTTGGTCAGCTTTTTACCTCATTGACTAACAAGGTATACAGTTCAAAATGCTAGTCTTTTGCTTCAGATTAAGGTTTTGACAGAAAAATGTACTATGGAGTTCCTTTTTCCTCCTATTCCCAGCTTAGACAGTGTTTTGGCAACTCCCGTCTTACTGGCAAGTGTTTTCTCCAGACCTGCTCAGGAGTTAGACGTTAGGTGTTTTGGAAGATTTGCCTATCTTTGAGCTCCTGCCAGCGCCAACATTTTTTCATCTCAGCATGAGAAACATCATCATAATGGTTCTTCACTACAGACGAAGTTTCAATGCACTGAAATGTAACTGCTGCTGAAGCATTTCAGGGTTTTAGCAAATTTTTAAAGCCTTTTTGCTTTCTTCAAAACTTATGTCTCTCAGTAATGTTGCTTTGTTTTGCTGTTACCTCATTCTATTGCAATAGATTAGAAGACTTAATTTCTAAAGATGAATGGAATCCCCCCAACTCAAATGTGCTAATTGCAGTATTTGACAATAGAAAAACATCTGTTTCCAACACATCCTAAAAAAATTAAATCAGTAAAGAAATCAAGTCCAGACACCACTAATTTAGCACAAATTTAGAACCGGAAAGACAAAATGCAAGCAGCAATCTGAGCACTTCACAGACTCTGTGCAAGAGAGTTACTCATGCTCTGTTGAGCAGCCTACACCTCATACTTGCAGAAGCTGTGTTTTGTCCTCCTGTCTGCCTGTATTAGGCAGAGACGCAAATGGCCTCTTCCTCATACCGAATCAGAAAGGTAGGCGCCCAACATCCAAGCCAGAAAACTAAGCCTGCTGAGTCGGATGTGTTTTCATTAGAGTTTAGGGTGATTATACTAAAAAGAAATGGCCCCTCCTTTCTGTCTGATGCCTAAATGCTGACTCTGTACCAGAGGCTCAGTGAGGGGACTGCAAACATGTGATTTCCTTAATTGAAGTTGGCAGCTACAGGGAGTCCATTGAATTAACAAATCCAACCTCCCAGACTCCTGGAGAGAAAGATAACAAGGGATTTTGCACTTGATGTGGAGCCCTCTCGTTTGTCCGCTTCTTCTCATTCATGGTGAATGTACTCATTAGTGGAAGGAATGGTCCTACTCACGTGCTGTCACTTCTTCAGGCTGTCAGGCAGCAATGAAGTATTTCCCTAGGAACACTTATCACTGGATATGGATAAGGCTGCTGGAAAAGCAAACATTGAGGGCTGCTAGTCTTTAGGACCTGCCGACATATGGCTATAGAACTGCTGGTGGCAGGTGAGCGAAGGCAACCCTCATTTCTGCTACAACTCCTCAGCCAAGTTCCCCCTTTCTTGCCCATTCTTGGACCTGGATTTGACGCGCTCTCCCATCTTCTCCCTTGCTGTCATTGCATCTTACCACATCATGGACACTCTACTCCTGTCATTGAGGTATGAAACATTCTTCACTGGCCTGTGGCAATAACTGTATTTCCTGCTGGTGCTGTCACAGCTGTCACTTTTGCCTGTATTGTTACCTTTGCCTGTCTTGCTTGGGTGTGGACTTACTGATACCACTCTCAAGAACTACCCTTGTTGTTTTTGGTTGGTAGTTGCTGATCTAGCACTAAAGCAAAGAGTGTGGTGTCTAGACACAGCATCTTTCCTGTAAGCTCATCAGTAAAAAAATCTTGATGCCAGTATTAAATTGGCATGGAATAGTATGTTCTGCAGACAGAATGCTTTTCTGAGTACTTCAAGTTCTTGATTCCTAGGGAATATGTTTCCCAGTGCTTGTAACACTACCTATTCAGTCCTTCACTACTGAAGTCATCTTTGACAGCCAGTCTTGGCCATCCAACATGGCTTTTAGTTCTGCACTTTAATCAGGACTTAGTGCTCAGTCTTGCAGCTTTGTCTAACTGGAGGGAGCTGCTTCACTTTAAACCTTCCCTTCAGCAGCGGTCTGCAGTAATGTAAGAGCTCTTCTTGTCTCCTTTGTTTCCATAATACTCCTTACAGTGCAGACTGTTGTACAGTCTTCCCAAAGGTCCATTTGTTTTTTATATCCTGTTCACAAGATGAAGTCTCTCTGTCTCTCCCCTTCTCCATTATACAAGAAGCATAGAAGGACTTGCTTAAACAATATACCTAATTTTTAGATGGTTCCAGTAATGAATTCAGCTCTTTCTGTTTTTCTCATGGGCTCCTGAGCCAGAGCAGCAATTACTAAAAATAAAATCCATAACAAATAATAAGGGTGTGTCTGCAAAACCTCCTTTCACAGAACCTTCTCTACTTGTAGACAAGTCCTTACCAGTATTCTTAAGTATTTGTTTTCTGAGAACTTGCCAAGCAGCTCTATCTTCGTGCTTTAACCCTGAGGTACAACAACCCCTTCCTTTTCCCTAACCAAACATGCCTATCCTGGATGAGGGGGTAAAGCCTGCAAGGCTGAGAGGCAGATATAAGGTGCTGGTTCTCACCTAGGGTTCAACACATTCAGGCACCTGTTCACAGGTAAGGCCCAAAGGCTGAGAAATAGACCAGAAAATCCTTTCACCACTGTGTATCAATGTTTCCCTAGCACAGCAAAGTGCTGTCTGTGTGCTAGACTGGAAGAAATTTAGAGAAAGTTACTGCTGGACTTTTACCATAAAAGAATCTCTTACCTGTTTCTCTGCATCCTCAGCTCTTTGCTCTGCTTCTATCACTCTCTGTTCCAATTCCTGCATCTTCAGAGGCAAAAAAAGAATGAAGAAGGGGAAATAAAGAAAATAAATTAACATCACCTGGAAATTCACCTGTTTTACTTGGGTATCTTCCATTTCTTCTGCAAGTAAACAGATCTTTGGCATCTTTTGGGTTAACTGGACAGCTTTGATGGAAAAAAAAAAAAAAGACCGACCTTTTCCAGCCTTCTGCTCCACTTCGAACTTACCGGAACTGTTTTCTCATTAGTGAGCTTCATCATTCATTACATGGGTCAAGGGAATAGTCCCAAACTCTTGACCTCGTCTCTACAATTTACGCACCATGGGCTGTCCTTGCAAGAAGCCTGTCTGCTGTGCACCATTCTTCCCTGATTTTATTTCAGCTAGGATTCATTCACAATGGTAAATAAAAATGAATGCATCTTGGAAAGCTCACAGTAATTTCTCTATGATGCCACATTACAATCAATGAATACTCTGATTTGGCTTCAAAAGCATTGCAGGCTCGTAACTGGTAAGATTACCAATGATCTTAATTTTCCTACGCTTCTTTTCATTTTAAAGAGGCTTGCAAACTGACAATTCTGTGATTTGACATCTAAGCATTACTGCTACTGAAGTCAAAAGACCACTGAATAGAATTTCATCCTAAGTGTATATAAACTACTTCATTCTTATGAAACGCAGATACCCCATACCCGTGGTTCCTCTAACAATCTACCAATAGAGCCAATTTTTTGGTGTGATGTTTTTTTTTGTTTTCAGTAGCAACCTAGTATCTAATTCAGTACTTGCAAGGTCATCTTCCACCATTTGCTCTGCTTTGATGGGTCTCAGATTTAAGCTCAGTATTATGAAGTCAGTGACACTAAGTTCCATTCACTAAGCTGCAAAACTTAAGGAATGCTTCATGGAGTTTCTAGCACTTACTTGTGTTTTACTACAGAAAGAATGATATAGAAGAACCTTGAGAAGATTAAAAGAATCAAGCTTCAAGAAGAAAAGAAGCTATAACCGGAATTGAGCTCCTTTTCTCTCTAATGTGTTTTAGAATTCTTGGTAAGGTATTGGAGCCAATGTTCAAGTTGGTCACTAAAAGGACCAAGCCAATACTTCTGAAAAATGGGATTATTCCTCTTTGGTTGATCACCCAGAATGAACACGGCAGCATTCCTGTGTTTCCATTTTCCTTGCTTTGGACAGAAATGAGACAACTTCTTTCCATATGTACCCACTGACCATAAGAACAGATTGACACATATCAACAATCACATCAGAAAGGTACTTATATGTAGTCACCTTGTTGGTCATGTAGCTAAGAAAGCAATGACAAAAATTCAAAACACGAAGACCAGAAAGTGACACGTTTAGTATGATACATCTCAGGTTTGCATTTCCATTACAGCAACTAAGGATATTGCCATTGATTTAGCTTAATATCCAAATCAAGATGGTTCTTTGGCAGAGGAACAAGGAGATGCCACAGGTGATGGCACAGACAAAGCTGCTCTAACCAAAGACTCAGAATCTTGGAGGACACTGTGCTCAAGGCAATCTAACACTGACAGCAGTAGTCTGCCTGCATTTCAACACAAGTATGTGTCTCTTGTAAGCTGTGATGCACCCATGCATTTATCTATTAGTCTCTGTACAGTCATCACCACAGACAGGTAGCAGCAAAATATACTGGCAAAAGACAGATGCTAACGTGACTATTATGGAGACATAATACACTTTGTGAAACAAAGACTGTGTAAAACAGTAGCTTCAGAATCAATGGTCTCAGCTAGTTCTCCGATTAATTGCCAGGGTCTACATTCACAGCAGAGATGGATATTCAGGGCCTTTTTCCAAAGCTCTCCTCTTAAAGCAATCCTCCACAAGGTGGGCAACCTCCATGAAAGACTCAGGTTATTTTAAGAAGACAGCACTGTTGCGACTGAAAAACTCTGTTGTCCCAGTCTTGTGACAGTTTGCTTTGTATTGCTAGTAGTTCTAGATCCTCATCAGGCCAGAGAATATATATATTGGGACTATCCCTGACCACTACAAAGTTATGAAACTTCTTTTGCAAAAAAGGTGACCTGGCTGACTTCCAGGTAAATTAATTACTTTTGTCACTCTAATTCCCTCCATAGCCTTAAATGAGCTTGTACTTTTCTTAACTTCCTGTTGGGTTGTCCTACTATAAACTGTTTGATAACTGCTGTGTTTCTCATGTACACGAAATGATTATTTTGCTCATCCCCAGTGTCACCAGTCTCACTGGAGCACATTCAGATTTAATACACCCATGCTTGTAAGGCTCCTTCAAATCTCTCAATAAATTAAAAATGCTTGGTATTTACATGGGTCCTTTCATTCAAAATGCTTTATAATTTGACAAATGCTACTAAGCAACGTGACCCAGGTCACATGAAAAAACTTCATGACCAAGCCAAATTCATGAAACTCTTCTCCCAAACACAAGCCCAGACAGTCTGTATGGGAGAAACAGGACTAGTTGAATAGCCATGCTTGCATGACAAAATGTTCATTGCTTATTCAAGTAAGACAGAAGCAGGTTAAACGTAAAAATGTAAAAGATCCTCCCACCAACCATTCAAAGAGGCTTTCCCTCTCCTGAGAGCTCAGAAAAGGCTACGTAAAATTGAATGAAAAAAGTTCCTGCATGTGTCCGCTTCATTTTCTTCCTGTTGCTATGTTCCAGAACTCACTCCTAACCAGGTAAACTTGCTGCCAAGGCAACGAGCTACTATGGGGTAGTAGCTCATCGAGAGGATATTCCTTTTCATTGTGTGTGTACGAGAAAAGTCAGAGTAAAAAAAACCTGCCTGTTTCCACAGAGACTAGATCCTGGTTAATGTCCACAACAAGGTAGGACCCAGAGGTCTCATGCCCTGAAGGATGGCAGGGCTTTGTCTGGGAGACCAGGGGTTGGGGTCCTTCTGCTGTGCCAACCCACAGCCAGGCTCCGCACAGCTTGGGCAGCTCTGTTCAATAGCTGAGACCGAGTTATCAGTGTGGAAGTTGACACCATGTGAACGAGGGCACTAGCAGTTAAACCAATGGGTTTTAAATTCCTTGTGTTCTGAACAGTGATCTAGATTATTCAATCTAAGCGGATTTTAAAAATCTCAAGTATTTAAACTGTTAGAACACGTTGTACTACCAACGCCAGGCATGAGTGGTTAGGGGTTTTTTTCGAGTTAAAAGAGTAAAATCTGTCTTGAAGTAATAAAATTAGTTATAAAGAATAATCTAAAATGTGGGGGATCAGGTTTCCAAGCCTTTCAATCAGTAACTTCCAGATCCCTGAGACGACCTGGCTGGTGAGCAAGTATCACACCACAGTTAATATTGTTTTTCACTTTCACTATATGAACCACTTCTTTAAAAATAATTTTCCTTTTGCTGCAAATCATATTGTGAGGATCCCAGAACAATGTTCACCACAAGCTGGCAACACAGCCTCGAACTGTGCCCACTTCACATTTTTCCAAAATCATCCCCCCCTCACCCACTACCCCAAAAAACCCTTTTTGAAATGCCATATTTCTCAAATAAGTCTGAATCTCTTGATTCTCACATACAGAACAGTGAGGAAAAGAAACTAAAAATCACAGCAGCTACAAAATCTATGATAAAAATCCCTGAAGCTGGCATCACAATGCATAAATCATGCACCTCCTTTAGTTCAGCATCCCTGCCCACCTGAGGGGGAGAAGGATGCAGCATGGACAGGAGTCCCTGCTGCTGTGACTGCTGGGGAGTCCTGTGGACCGACAGAAGAGAAGGAGGGTCTCCGAGCAAGTCATTACAGATCACTTGGGAACCTGAGGCACAGAACGCTTCCTAAAAGCAGTGCTCAGAATGAGCACTGTGTGCTGAGCAACTGCCCTGGTGCCCGGAGTCCACCCGCAGCAGGAGAGCCTGCTGGAGCTGCCCCACGGTCCCTGCTGAGGCTTTTCCCTTCCCACACGACATTTAGAGTAGGGAATTGCAAAGCCTGCTAGCTATTTGACCCTTCAAGCAAACCTACAACAGCTCTGTGCAAGTAGTTACAGAATAACCTGATCGCTGAACCAAACTACTCCTTAATCTTAGCGAAGGGAACATCGGTTTGACTGAAAGGCTGGATTTATGGCACTCAGGCCCCTTACTTGAGAAGACCCCTGAAGAAGATGAAAGTTTCATTTCACAGACCTCCCTAAAGAAATAATCAAAATATATTAACAAGTCTGCTCTTCCAAAAGAAAGTCTGCTAGGTTGGTTTGTTTTGTGTGGGGGTAGTCTGGAAGTTTAATAAAGCACAAGGACACAGATTCCATAACACAGCAAACTTGGAAGTATTGCTCACGAGTACCGGTTGCCTTTACCAGACCTGCACCACATCTATACATGATTTTTTTAATGTGTCTTTATCTAAATGGACATTACAACCACTTCCATTGTTTTTCAAAGTAAGTAATCACAAAGGTCAATCCCAGAAGCTACCTTGAAGAGATGAAGACAGTGACTAAAACTGCATAATTTCTTAAAATAAGAAGGGTGTAATGAATGGCTCATGCATTATATGGCATTAGTAAAAATGTAATTACAGTGAAAGAATGATTAAAATTACTCCACTCTGAAGTAGTTGTCATGTGCAGGTTTTTACATCCAAAATCAACAAACAAGAATGTATGCATAAAAGTTACATAATACAAAGTGGAGCAAAAGCGATTTTAGAATGTATCTGTCATCAGGTACAGTAAACTGCAGGCAGTTGCACAGATTTCAATATCATTACTAAACTGTGACTGAAAGAAACTGTTCTCACTTTCCAATAGTAATTGAATATCTGAGCAATCTTGGACTGGACTGTGATAATGTAAGCTACATTTGGAAAAACAAGAAGGAACCTTGCAGCAACCTACAAACTTGGATTTTATATAAATTTAGTGAAAAATCTTTAACTTAAACTGAAAAACAACTCAAGGTAAAGAAAAACCACAAAAAATTCACACCATGACAAAAACAAGCAAACAAGCAAACAAAATCCTCAAATCTTGGCCAGTCCTCTCTCCTAGAATGCAAAGAAATTCACTGAGTACACTTGAAAGAGACAAATAGGAGATGCCTCTAAAACCACAGACGCTATGTAAGTTTCTAACATCCAGATTGCAAAATATCTGGCCCTGCTCTTCAGTATCCCCAGAATATTTTGACTGGATATGAAATGTTATTCTAACACTATGGCAATACACATACCCCTGTCTAATCTTTTAATATTGTAGCACAATTTGCACTGTTGTAAGCTTTGTTGTTGTCAGTTAAGTCCCGATCCTGCTGTTCTTATCCACAACATTCACCTTTGCTCTGCAGCTGCCTCAGCCACTTTTTACATATCCAGAACCTTGCTGGTATAGTGTTTTCCACTAGAGTCCAAATATTTGGTGATTTTGGAGTAAACAAGGCCACTAATGCCCCTTTACATCACTCAGACAGCCACATCTCTGTATTTCAAGTAATAAGCAGTAATAAGAGTGATATTTCAAGTAATAAGAGTGCAAAACCATATTGTAATCAAGGAAGAAATCTGCACTCCAAGTGACAGTTCTATTGGATAGCTCAGCACTAACAGCCTTTTTTCCTTTCATGTCACAACCCATTGCAAAGCAGAAGTCACCAATGCCTCACCTTCTCAGCTAACAGCTCTCGGATCTTGCTTGCCTGCAAGCGGAATTTGAAGAGCTGAGACTCCAAAGCAAGGCATCGCTTTTGCCAGTCCATGCAGTTGCCATTCTCCAGTGTGAGTTCTGCCATTGTGAAGTCAATCATCCATTTAGGACGTCATCTGAGGCGCTCTAAAAATCCTACAGAATAGAAGGGAAAAAATTGTATGTATTTTAGATGGACAAATTTATCACCTCCGTGCCTAGTATTCCTTGGTCCACCTTATAGAACTGGCAGCAAAGGCCAGTTCTCCTCCAAGCAGAAGATAAAGTGGTGCTATCCCGAGTTATTGATACTTCCATCTGCTAGAGGCCACTCTTAATGGATAAACTTTTACCCTTACAGTGAGTAAACAATTTACTAACGCATCATCCTGTATATTCCAGAAACAGCCTTACTGCCACCCTTGGAGTCTTGCTCAGCCTCTATCCAGAGATTAGGAGTATTTTTACTCTTGCCTCCTTTGTACCAGCACAGCTACAAACTCACAAATCACTAAAACTCCTAAATGTTACTCAGGTATCACACACACTTTTAACTAGGGGCACCAGTGTGTTTATCTCGTACAGACTGTGTTAAGATAATCTGATGTATTAAGCAACACTGTTCCCAATCCCTAACTACTTGATACAGTCAGTCCACAATAAGAGTGGAAGTGCCCCACTATCTAAACAATCGCTCTGCTAAAATATAAAGAGATTCATCCATGAGCAAGTTCAGGCTGAAGACAAAACATGCCACTCCGCTGAAGTCCTTGTAAACATCAAGGGATATGCACAACTCCAGAAAGCGGAAAAAGCTGTATTTTTTTAAAGTTATTTTATTTACATTCTCAGTAACTGTTTAGACATTTCAGATATTTTGTGCTTATTGTAAAAGATATGTAAAATGTAGGTAATAAGGCATTCATGAACAAAAAGTTTTATAAGATCAACTCAGCAGCCAGCTGTATTATCCTAAAAGTGTTTACAAAGCCAGAACAGCTATTAGCTCAGCTTCCTCAAAACAACTGAATCTTTACTTGTTAAAGGAACTTCTCACCTGCTCACAGGCAAACTCACAAGTCCCAAAATGCGACAGACCAAGGAACAGACTAGGACTTGGGTGACAGCATGAAGTCACTCAGCCTCATTGCTTCTACATCTGCCTTTGCAGAGTGGAAAAGTTTAATTTGTCTCTCTAGTTGTATCCACTTGTCAGGACACCTGGCTCATGTTTTGCTTGTAAGACTTGAGATTCAAGTTATTCTGAGTATACATAATAGTGGGAGTATACATAACACACCAATCCACTCTATCCAGATACACCTCTAGTGTTCCAAGTTAAGGAAGGCACATTTTTACACCCTGAAGCTATAAACATTACCCGCAAGTTATTTTATGTGCAAGTTGCCTTGTTCAGTAATAGAAAGTTTCCCACAGAACAAGTTGCCTCCCTTTCCAACAAATTGTGAAATACTATTCCAGGTTAGAGGGTAGGTTTAAGTAAAACAAGGCAAAGGCACACTCATGTCCAGCACTGCATCACCAAAAATACCCTGTGATAGGAAAGAAGACCACTATTCTACAAGCAGCACACCTACAACTTTACAGAAATAGAGCCCATCCTTTCCCACGGCCCATCCAGCACGCTGATCTAATCTCTAGCCCTAGCTCCTTGCCAAGCATTTCACCAGGTTACCTTTGCAACACTTCACAACACTGTACAGTTTCCCTCCTAGGTAGTGCTATCAGTCCTTCCTAAACCAAAAGAGGGCCCTAAGTCATGAAGGGATCCTATACCATCATAAGTTTGTTTACAGCTAACTCTGTTTTGTACAGAATAAATCCGCTCTCAAACGAAATTCTGTTCTTTTTCATGCAAGTAGAAAGACATTTTAGTCTTTATTCATAAAGCTGAAGTTCGAAGAGGACATACAAATGAATGGGATGAACTCTAATGAGACAAAATAAAACTGATGTACCACACAGCTTCTGCCACAGCAAAAGTAACTTTCCCATACACAGTCCATAACTTCTGGTTGAACTAAAATATCCTGTTCTGAATAGAAAGCCTAAGACTGGGATAGAAGTCCTCAGTCATTATGTCATGTTCCTTATTGCTATGGACAACAGCATCATATAATTCCTTTCATAAATGAACACTGCTCTTCCCTAAAACTGCACAGGCAGTTTTGTTCCCACAATTACTATTATTCTAGAATCTCATCCCTCTAATGAGCTTCCTTCCAATCACCAGTATAAATATAATCATAACCAGCTTATAATCTGTTTGTTCTTGTAGATTATTGCCCTTCATCTTAGCTAGTTTTTCCCACTCCCTCATATTTACCCCTTGATGTATTTGTAGATATCTAAAGCTTCTCCTTAAAGGCCAGAGATAAGGTGATGCTTTAGTCTTGTAAGAAAAGCTCACCACTCTCCCTCTGCAGCTGTTCCAGCTTCAGAGTACATCATACACAAGAGCTGGGTTTTATCTTTCTTCCTCCTCTTCATAGTCATGGGTGACCACAACTGCATCTGAAAGGCAGCATGTACCCAAAACAAAGCCTTGTGTAAAGGCATTTAGCACTTTCCACCATATTACACTGATGGCCAACATTCACAAAAAAAGCAAACACAACTGGAGCAGAGGAATCTCAGCTGGCTTTTCCTTTGCAAATGCCAGACCTGGAACTGAAGGAGGGCAATTACAATGGTAGTGGAACAGATGAATAAAGCTCAGGTCTGTGCCTGATCTCCAAAAGATCAAGATTCTCTGTACTACAGACCATTGTGGTACCACACACCACTGTGGTACCACACACCAGGACAAGAGGTGATGGGCAGAAACCGATGCACAGAAGTTCCACCTGAACATGAGGAAGACCATTTTACTGTGCAGTGTCTCCCCCACTGGAGATATTGAAGGACCATCCAGATGCAATTCCGTGCAATGTGCTCTAGGAACATCCTGCATCAATAGGGAGGTTGGACCAGATGACCCACTGTGGTCCCTTCCAACCTTATCCATTCCGTGAAACTCAACAGGTTTGTGGTTACCCTGTGATTGATTAGTGTAACCATATCCTTTCCTCCTCTGCCAACTTTAAGGAGTGCTCTTCGAGGTTTTGTGCTCACTTTATTAGTATTTCTATTGTGCAATTTTACTTTGTGTCATTAGAATAACCCCACGTCAGACAACTCTCCCAGTAAAAACACCTACCATCTAACAGACCTCTCTTCAAGCACAGTGTAGTCACATTCTCTTTTGTCATTTGTCTATCTTACCATTCTTTTATTAATCCCCATCTCCTTCACTTAAGCTAATAACTTCCCCATGTGTCATCATGCCAAGTAATTTCTGAAGGCTAGAGATTAGAACTACAACTTTTCCCCTCTAGAAAAATGCTTTTTCTGAGAAAGACATTGAATCATAATATCTAAATTACAACCTCATTTACAAAATTTATTCTGAATTTTCATTTACTGTTAAAATGCATCATTCTTTTCCCCCTAGTCTGCTGAACATAAGCAGTTCATCTGCATCCTGTGAATTACATTATCAACGTTATTTTGACAGACCAACCTTAAGTCCTCTCTATTGGATCTGCCATTTCACATGCCTTTTTTCCTACTTAACCATCTTTATTCACCACATTCTTTGACTCCCCTTCCTCTCCCACATAATGGTCATTTTCTCTATGTGATATGAATTTTTAGGGTTATCCAAACTGTACTTATCCATTTATCTAAAACTTTTTTTCTCTTAGACATATGAATAAGTTGAGAGTCAGATATTTTCAGGTGCAGTACTCTTTCCTTAGGAACTTGGAAAATAGGAGACAGGCACTTTGAACAAACGAGCTGAGATTTTCAAAACTTTATTCTTAAATGCATACAACTGCTTCTTAAGGAGTGGCTTGATTTTCAGTGTTAAGTATCAAACAACAGTCAGTGAAGATAATGGGGGCTACAAAGTCCTTAGAACGCAGTGGGGGAAAATGACTGAACCAATTGCTAAATGCAGTCAAAATTAGAAGTCTCATCCATACATCTGTAAGTTTTGACCAACATCCAAGACATTTTTGGCACTAAATTTTATATCCAAAATAAATATGAACATATTTACTTGGAGTGCCTATATTCAGTTGTAATTCTGATGAAGCTAAAATTTATACCAAGATGTCACATGGAGGGGGGGTGTTTTGTTTTTAGACCAGAACCAGCTGATGTCCCAGGTGCAGGTGGATCAAGACTAGAATTCAAAACACTTCAGATACTTTGTATATTTTCCACCTGAAATGCCTTCTAGGAATAAAAACAATTTATCAACATGAAGACTTTCAGGTGCAGATATAATGCAAGTAAAGTGCTTGCAGCTTTTCATTCGGTGCAAACAATGAAAACAAGTGAAACATTATTTCCGTATTTTGAATGCGAGTGTCTCCTCAGCTCAGCCATGGGGTTACCCAGGCTGTCATAGGGGATTCAGTCAGTACGGGAGGACTGCAATTCCTAGCACCTGCCAGTAAAATGCACCAGACCCTGACCGAACACCGGAGCTGAATACTGGTCTAACTTCTAGCTATCATCTTACTGAATGAAGGAAGCAGTAGAAATGTGATAAACGTAACACATGAAAAAAGGAGAGAGATTTCCTATCACGTCACTGCATCAAACACCAACGGGATCAGCAGTACAGGAAAAACTTGGTGGAGAAATCCCATACTATTAATTAACTCCCTGTCTCCAGCCACCTCATTTTCCACCTCATAACCAGTCTCACTCCCTAGATTTCTAGCCCTGAGGCCACTGGAATTGTTCAGCCACACAGGCATTTCCCGCTCAGGAGTGCGGCCTGGGATGTGCAAAGCATGGAGGGGGGAAAAAATAACACAAAAAGCTGCAGGAAGGGCACGGCTTGTCGCAGGCCGGGGGCTGGAGAGCGGGGAACAGTTTCCCCCCTACATCGGTGCAGGTGGCTCGGCTGTTCCAAGGGGCAGGAGGCAGGAAGAGCTGCTCCCAGCTGTGCCATCCCACCTGCGGCCGTCTCACCCCGCACACCGAGCCTTACCGGGAGGGCAGAAGGGACCGTAGCGCTTCCATACATCTACACCTGGGCTGTGTTTCCCCCCTCGCGTGGCCATTCCAACCCCCACCTCTTCCACGTCTTCCTCGGGGCCAAAGTCCCAAACCTCAATTAACAGAGATGACACAACATCACCTCCAGACAGCTCCCGCCAATCCCCTTACCATCACCTTCGAAGGACGACAAGAAGAGGAGAAGGGCTGTGACAGCCAGCCCCGCTCAGACC
>VXBA01004342.1:0-18347 GCA_013399895.1 Serilophus lunatus
CCTGTCCCGGTGTGAGCCGGGCATGCAGCGGGACGAGGACAAGGCCACCCCGGTGCGGGTGGCCCTGCGCTGCCGCCCGCTGGTGCCCCGGGAGAGCAGCGAGGGCTGCCAGAGCTGCCTGTTCTTCGTGCCCGGGGAGCCGCAGGTCGTGGTGGGCAAAGACAAATCCTTCACCTACGACTACGTGTTCGACCCCTCGGCCGAGCAGGAGGAGGTTTTCAACACGGCCGTGTCTCCTCTGGTCCGGGGCATCTTCAAAGGTTGGTGCCCAGTTACTGCCCCTTCTGCCCCTGGCGGGGTCGGGGCCGTTGCTTCTTGAAGCGTTTTTGTTCGAAGGGAAGAAGGGTTTGGGCGAATCCCGGGGTGGTTTGGGCTGGAAGGACCTCAGAGCCCATGGAATTCCACCTCCCACTGTCCCAGGGACCCCACCCTGCCCTGGGACACTCCCAGGGATGGGGCAGCCACAGCTCCTCTGGGCACCCTGTGCCAGGGCCTGCCCACCCTCCCAGCCAGGAATCCCTTCCCACCATCCCATCTCTCCTGCCCTCTGGCACTGGGAGGCCATTCCCTGGGTCCTGTCCCTCCAGGCCCCTGTTAAAAGTCTCTCTCCATCTTGCAGGATAACACAGTTGGTGCACAGCCCATCCCAGGAGCTGGGGTGGCAGAACTTGTGCTTCTGACCAATAAATAGAGCAAATGCCACTCTTGAAAAGAGCCAGAATAACCATTTTCTCTGTGTTTTTGGGGGCTTTTCACTGACCTTTTTTCCCCTCGACCTTGCTGACTGTGCTTGTAGCTGCTGTGAAGGCCCAGTTTCCTGCAGGATGGTTTTCCCAGCTTTGTTCCAAGTCTCTTTGTTCCCCCTGTGGCTGATTCAGGTGCCCTTTGTTCCCCTAGGGTACAATGCCACTGTCCTGGCCTATGGACAGACGGGATCTGGGAAAACCTACTCCATGGGAGGCACCTACACAGCCAGCCAGGAGCAGGAGCCCAGCGTGGGGGTCATCCCCAGGGTCATCAGGCTGCTCTTCCACGAGAAGCAGCAAAGGCAGGACTGGGAATTCGTCCTCAGAGTCTCTTATCTGGAGGTAAAGGTTTTGTTTTTCCAACTATTCTCAAGTTGGGAATAAAGTGAGCTTTGAGGCCACCTCCTGCAATTAGTGGATATTGCTTTAATCAGCAGCCAGGAGTGCAGGAAGGTTGGTGAGGGGCTGGGTTCTGAGCCCAGCTGGCTTTGCCTGAGGGGGAAATGATGTGCTGGCCAATGATTTCAGCAGCTCTGCACCTTCCCCTGGTGCAGGGCTGGCAACTCTGAGCTCTCTTGTGCTGCTTCCAGATCTACAACGAGGAGATCCTGGACCTGCTGTGCCCGTCCCGGGAACGAGCCGCCCCCATCAGCATCCGGGAGGACCCCAAGGAGGGCATCAAGGTCTGGGGGCCAGGGCTGGAACCAGAAATGGCCAGAGCCCCTCCTGCCTCTCCAGACTGGCCTCTTGACCCCTAATTTGCTCAGAGTAACCCCAGGAGGGTCTGTGCTCATGGCAGGCCCTGCTCTGACTCTTGGGCTGAGGTGGATTTCTGTTCTTTGAGGCTGTGTTTGCTCCTCTGGCAGATGGGAGGTGCAGAAAGGGGATCCTGAGGGGGAACTTGCAGTGCCCAAGGGGTTTTCTCAGGAGTTTTTTTCCCAGCTGTGTGTTCATAGCACAGTGCAGGGAACCCTCATGCTGCTGCTTCCTCTGAGTCTCTGTTTAGTGTTAAACTTCCATCCTTGAGTTGAACTCCCCCAGTCCTTTGTCCTCCATTCCCAGTTTGTTTGTCAGGGGGGTGTTGGGTGTCACATGCACAGCTCACAGCTGGAAACTTGGCTCCACTCATGGCTTTTGTTTTGTGGCCCCTCTAAAGCAGTGGGATGTGGGAGCAGCACAGTGATCCAGGGAGATGGGCCACCCAACCCCACTGCTCACCCCTCTGGGAGCCCTGTGCCCAGCCCAGAGCCCAGCTGGCTCTCCAGGGAGCCCTGTGCCCAGCCCAGAGCCCAGCTGGCTCTCCAGGGAGCCCTGTGCCCAGCCCAGAGCCCAGCTGGCTCTCCAGGGAGCCCTGTGCCCAGCCCAGAGCCCAGCTGGCTCCCCAGCAGGCACAGGAGCCTTGGGGGGGGGTGTAGGAGTAGGAGATGTGATGTGACAAGGGGAAGGAGAGGATAAACAGTGCTTTTATTCTGGATGCAGATTGTAGGGTTAACTGAAAGAAATGTCACCTGTGCCCAAGACACTGTGTCCTGCCTGGAGCAAGGGAACAACTGCAGGACAGTGGGATCCACAGCCATGAACTCCCAGTCCTCACGCTCCCATGCCATCTTCACCATCTGCATCGAGCAGAAGAAGAAGAATGACAAGTGAGTGGGACTGTGCAGCCAAACCTACCCAAAATTCCATAACCCTGCCCTCCCCTGCTCCTGCCCTGAGCCAGGCAGCTGTTGTTTGCCTGTCTCTGCTGTTTCAGCTCCTGGGCTGCTCCTTCCCACACTGCATTTCTGGGAGAGTTAAATAGTCTGTTTGTGCCACAGGAACTGCAGTTTTCACTCCAAACTACACCTGGTGGATCTGGCTGGCTCTGAGAGGCAGAAGAAGACCAAGGCTGAGGGAGACAGGCTGAAAGAAGGTCTGCAGGCAGAGCTGAACTTTCTCAGCACTTGGGAGACAACAAAAGAGCAAAGCAGTTCTTTAACCCTTGGAATCTGCTTTTTGAACTTTCTTGCAGTTTTAATAAGGGCAGGAAATGGGTGTTGAGCTGTTGGGGTGGCTTTGCTGACTGGGCTGTGTTTGTCTGCAGGGATCAACATCAACAAAGGGCTCCTGGCCCTGGGGAATGTCATTAGTGCTCTTGGAGATGAAAACAAAAAGGGGGGGTTTGTCCCCTACAGAGACTCCAAGCTGACAAGGCTGCTGCAGGGTAAGAGACAGATGGTAACAAAGCCTAACTCTGTATTTTAAATTACATAATGCCCTTTAAACAAAGCAGGAGAAAACCCAACAGCCATCAAACCACAGCTCAGAGCAGGAGCTGCTCTTGGCAAAGGGATTCATTTATTTAATTCCTCTTCTCACAGAAGCCAGACCTTTCCTGGAGTTTTATTTTTAGGTTGCAGTTGCAGTGAGATGAACTCCTAAATGAGTCCTGCTCTCCTGCAGCTTCTGTGTGACAGGAGGAGACAAATTCAGAGCATATTTTTGGTGGGGAAGATGAGAAGTTAAGTCTGGGAGCAGAGATCTATTATTGTACCTTAATTATAGCAACTTTTACTGGATGATATCACAGGCAGAAGGAAGCTCAAGCTGTCTGTGCCTCCCCTGGCAGCCTCGTGGTTGATTTGTTTCTCAGTCTGAATGTCTGGTCTTTGTGGTACTTATTTTTCAATAGTTGTGATGGTATTTCAAGGCATTTATTTGAATTAACCTTAGTAATGAATTTACTGGGATGTTTGTGGTAGTTCAGTACTTTGGTACAAAGTCTCTTTGGTATTTTCCATATCTGGAAGTATCTAAATCAAATCCTGGATTATGGTGGATGTGGGGCCCTTTTTTGATCAGTAGTTTGAAGTAGCCAACATGTATTAGTGTAAAACTCAAGGATGAAATGCCATGCAGTTCTTGGCCAATAACTCCTTAAAGTGAAGAAAATCCTGATGTCTGGATATTCATGGAGGCTTTGAGTGTTACTGGGTGGGAGAAAGGAGAGGAAAACCTGAAAGAACTGGGCCGGGAATGGCATAAAGGAATTATTTAATGATATTACAGGGGCTTCTGAGGGGAAATCTTTGGTGTGGAGAGCTGAGACATGACTTTGGCTTCCCAAGTATCTCTGACTGGGCAGAGGACAAAGGGATGGCAGTGGCACAAACCTGCAGCTGAGCTTTGGGGGGTTCCTCTCCCAGTGCTGGGCTGTTCCTGGCCATTGCTGCTCTCTGAAAGCTTTGCTTCTTCCTTCTCAGACTCCCTGGGTGGGAACAGCCACACCCTGATGATTGCCTGTGTGAGCCCAGCAGATTCCAACCTGGAGGAGACTCTCAACACTCTGCGTTACGCTGACAGGGCCAGGAAGATCAAAAACAAACCCATTGTCAACGTGGACCCCCAGGCAGCTGAGCTGCACCACCTCAAGCAGCAGGTACTGGCCATTCCTCCTGGGGGAGGCTCTGTCCTCTTGGCTCTGAGCTCAGGAAACAGCCAGGAATGCAAGCCCATTTCAGGTGCAGTTCTCTACCTGCTGGAAAGGGAATCCATGGGTTTTTCTTGGAGTTTTACAGCAGCTTTTCAGTGCCAGAAAAGGGGTGTTGGTGTGATTTATATTTCCCTTCCACTCCACAAATCGTTGCCTGCCCAGGCCAAAGGCAAAGTCAGAAATAGTGTTGGGTTGGTGCTTTGCTGACATCTCTGTGCCCAGCCCAGAGGGGAGTGAAGGGTGTTCCTCTGGTCAGAGGGAAGAGAAGCTTCTGTTTTAGGACTTGAAATTGTGCAGCACCAGGGCTCCTTTCCACAGGCAGTGCTGAAGGGGGAATTAAGGAGCAGGGAACTCAGGGAGACCAAGGGTCTTCATGGTGTTCCTTCAGCCCTCAAGTTGATGTGTGGGAGGGATTTACAGGCAGTAACTGTTTGTCTTTCCAGGTCCAAGAGCTGCAGGTGTTGCTGCTGCAGGCCCATGGAGGGACCCTTCCCATGTCTATCAAGTGAGATTTGTACTTTAATGGCACTGTGCCTGGAGAATGGCACAGCAAGAAGGCTCTGGGTCTCCTCTGCTCCAGGGTGGGGATGGGGAGCAGCAAACTGGCTGCTTTTTCCCCCTCCTTTTGTTCTGCACCTCCTCCCTCTAAGGGCAGGGCACCTCCATCTCCATTGTTCAAAGCACCAAGTGCAGGAAGGAGTTGGGTTGTGCAGTTGTTTTCTTCTGAGGAGGCTTCAAAACCCAAGTCCAAGAGGTTTAACCTGTGTTTGGAGGTTCAACCTGTATTACAGGACAGGTTGGAGCAGCCTGGGATAGTGGGAGGTGTCCCTGCCCGTGGCAGGGGGGGGAAGAGAAGATCTTTAAGGTCCCTTCCAAGCCAAACCATTCTGGGATATTTAATGTAAATTATTTAGGGAGCTTGGAGGTGATTTCAGTGCTGTTCCCAACCAGACTGGTCCTTGCTGTTTCAGTAGCCTGGCACCCTCTGAGAACCTTCAGTCCCTGATGGAGAAGAACCAGTCCCTGCTGGAGGAGAACCAGAAGCTGAGCCAGGGGCTGAGTGAGGCTGCTGGACAGACAGCACAGATGTTGGAGAGGATGATCCTGGTAAGGGCCAGTTACCAAGGAGAGCTTTAAGCTGAAGGTGAATCCCTAGCAGGTCCTGCTCTAGTGGCATGTTGGGAATCTCTCTTTAATGGTCCTTCCACATTGATTTCAAATCAGTCAGAACCAAAAGTCTTCCAGGGTCTGCCTGTAGATCTGTGACTTGTGTGGGGAAAAGGAGACCTGAGTCTTTCAGCTCTTCTGTTGCTTTAATATTTCAAATAGCAGCACTTGCACACTTGTGCTCTGTCTTCCCCACCTTGTTTTGTTCCAATTGCTTTGTGTATTCCTGAAAAAGTGGTGTTCAATCTAAACAAACTGCTGATCCTGCAGGGCCTTCAGAGCACTGACTGCCTCACACTGCCAGGATATCTTCTGCTACAAATTAATTAGTTGCTTTCTGCCTCCTTGTCTTGCTTCTACAATTCAATATAATTCTGACTTGCCTCAGACAGAACAAGAAAATGAGAAGATGAATGCCAAGCTAGAGCAGCTTCAGCAACATGCTGTGTAAGTGTTTCTGCTGGGGAATACCTTTGGGAACTCAATATTTTCACTGGGATAAACTGGACATGAACAACTGGCACCCGCTCAGCCAGAGTTCCTTTGTGTGTTGAGTGGGGAAAGTTGTTCCTTCCTGGAGCCAGAGGTGCCTGGCTTTGCTGCCATGTGTGCCCTGCAGCTGCAGGTTGGATCTGCAGAAGCTGGTGCAGACACTGGAGGACGAGGAGCTGCGAGGGGACGTGGAGGTGATCCGTAACCTGCAGCAGGTGTTGGCTGAGCTCCAGGTGAGGCTCAGGGAGGGAGGAATTTCCTGCTGGAATCTGGGATTCTGCTGCTGCTCTGCTCAGCTGCATCCCACCCTGCAGAGACTTTGCCCAAGCAGCCCAGGGATTCAAAGCATGAAGTGACTCTTGATATCCCCCGTGCTGCAGAAAGGGCACGTGGGGGAAAGGAAGGGTCTCCATAAAAGATTCTGACAGGGGGAGATTGGCATGGAGTTACAGTCCATGAGCTGGGTGGGGTGCTGTGAACTTGGGGGTTGTAATGAGCAACACAAATTGTAGGGACCTGAAGTTGTTAAATAGAAGTTGGCAAATCTTTGTCTTATTGAGGAACTTCTGTTCTCCCTCACTAGGCATTCCCCCCATTCCCAGCCTCCTTCCTCCTGGGGGGGCTGCCAGGGCTGGGATTCAGGGAGCCTGCAAGGAATGCCTTGTCCAACTGCTCCAGGAGGAGTTTGGTCACTTTATTGAAGGAAGAAGACAATGGTCTCCTCTTCCCACAGAGTTTTCTGACCAGAACAGAATCACACTGTACTTTGTCATAATGTGCCAACAGACTGGTTTTAGCTTCGTTTCACTTCCTCTCTCCCTTTTCACCAAAATCTTCTCCTTTTTTTTCCTGTACAGAGTGAAAATGCTGCTGCCCCAGAAGCTGCTGCAGAGGTGGCCAACCCTGACCAGGAGGCTGCAGGTGTAAGTGAGGGGGCTCAGCAGTGCAGGCCCTACCTGGGGCATCCTTTTATCTCCTCCTCACTTTGATCTGCTCCCTCTTGCTAATTTTCTAATCCAAATGCTTGATAATTATGTGCCACTCCTGTATGAGCTGCTTTTTTAAACTCTTAGTTGCTCAATGTGTTCGAGATCAAGAACCTGTTCTCATTTCTGAGTATCTCCTGTGAAAAATGAATCTGAGGCTGAGAGCACATCATTAAAAGCTCTGGGTTGGCCTCTCCTGCTCACTTGTGTCCCCTCCAGGAAGCAGAACTGGGCCCAGATGCCAAGAGAGCCTCCAATGACTTCAGCACCCAACACGCCCTTCGCCAGGCCCAGCTCTCCAAGG
Organism: Serilophus lunatus; assembly: GCA_013399895.1. Taxonomy (NCBI): domain Eukaryota; kingdom Metazoa; phylum Chordata; class Aves; order Passeriformes; family Eurylaimidae; genus Serilophus; species Serilophus lunatus. Next base: position 7,168 of record VXBA01004342.1, read on the forward strand.
AGCTGCTGGAGCTCAACAAAGCCCTGACCCTCAAGGAGGCTCTTGCCAAAAAAATGACTCAGAATGACAATCAGCTGGAGCCCATTCAGTCCCAGTACCAGGTAACCCTGAAGCCCTTCTGTGCAGTTTGGTTTTCCCAAATAATGCAGACCCTCCCCAGCAGGGAGCCAGGTCCATCCTCTGTTCCCTGAGCTGGGTCACTGCCCCCCTTGCTGGGCTGTGCCTTCCCTGAAGTTACTCCATGATCCCTTTGGCCCCCAGGCCTCAGTGTCTGGTGATCCAGCCCCTGGGACACTCACAGCTTTGAGATAAGGTTTATCAGCTTGCTGGGAAGGAATGTGGACTCTCAAGGTTTCTTTGTCTCAGGGTGTGTTTTCAAGGTTTTTCTTTGGAGGCTGACTTCATCTTCTCTTTCCTAGACTAATATCAGGGATCTGGAATTGGAGGTCAGCAACTTGCAAAAAGAAAAGGAGGAATTGGTCCTTGCTCTGCAGCTGGCAAAGAAGGATATCAACCAGGCCAAGTAAGTGGGACTGCTCATGTGTCTTCAAATCCAGGGTCTGGCCCTTCTGTCCATAAAATCTCTTATTTGGTGTCAGTGTGTCCCTTTAACATGCCAGGAGTTGTGTGAGCTGCACAGCAGCCTCATGTGGGCTTTCAGCAGCAGGAAAGGTGATCACAGCATTTATTTTAATCTTTCCTGAGGTGTCTCTGAAGCTGGAGAGGATTTGTTGTTTCTCTTTCCAGACTGAGCGAACGGCGTCGGAAAAGGCTCCAGGAGCTGGAAGGACAAATCAATGAGCTGAAGAAAAAGCTGAATGAACAATCCAAGCTCCTGAAGCTGAAGGAATCCACAGAACACACCGTGTCCAAGCTGCACCAGGAGATCAGGGTGAGTGACCCCAACCTGCAGCTCCCCCACACAATCACTCCCTCTGTGTTCTGTCACACAGAGCAGCAGCTTTGGGCACAATTCCTTTGTCCATGTGGCCACAACAGGCAGGTGACTCTTGAGACTGGGAGGAGCCAAATCAGTCCAAAGGGTCTTCTGGCTCTTGTGATAATTTATTGCCTCAGCCACACCACTTCACTTTGATTTGCCAAAACTGTGCACGTGTTGGTCTTCCCTTTTTGCCTTAACAAAATGAATCCCTGGGTTTTAGCACTTGGAGAGTGGCCTGAGTGGGAGCACACTAAGAATTCCCACTCCCCACACCTGACAGACAAGAGGGAAATGCAGGTTGAAGCTCCCCAGGATGTAAATCCTGGACAATTCTTCCAGCCTCTTGTATTTCTCAGGAGATGAAGCACCAGAGGGTGCAGCTGATGAGGCAGATGAAAGAAGACACTGAAAAATTCAGGCAGTGGAAGCAAAAGAAGGACAAGGAAGTGATCCAGCTGAAGGAAAGGGTGAGCAAACAACCCCCCCAGACTGGACCTCCCTCCAGAGAGTGAGACAAATCTGTCAGTGTTTGCTGCAAGGTTTGTTTAACTGGGAAGCAACTGAAAAGCAGCTGGGAATGGTTTGAAGGGAAGGTTGGTTCAGGTGGCTGCCACCTTTCCCCAGCTGCTGTAAAGGGACTGGTGGCTGGAGATCTCAAAGGTATTGACACAGTTGTGACTTGGATCTGAGGCAGAAGGCAAAAATATCCAATATTTTAAGTATTTCAAGTTGTAGGGTTTGGCCCCAGAATGGGAGGGATTTCAAGTTTCAAAGGAGTGTTGAATCTGCAGGTGAACGAAATCCAGCTGCTTGTGGCCAGCAAACATCTGGAACTCTGGTCCCACAGCAATTCTGACCCCTCAGTACTTTGGAATGCTCAGTCTCTTCCAGCCTTTAGGCTCCTGAACCTTTCTCATGGAAACTGTGGAGCCCAAGTGACTTTCCCAGCCCCTTGTCATGTTGTTTCCTGGCAGGACCGTAAGAGGCAGTACGAGCTGCTCAAGCTGGAGAGGGATTTCCAGAAACAGGCCAATGTCCTTCGGCGCAAAACAGAGGAGGTGAGGAGCCAACCCCCCCTGAGCAGCCCCCCAGCTCTGCACAGGGCTGCAGGAGCTGCCAGCACGGGCACAAACCTCCTCAAGGCACTTCAGGGGATGGAAATGAGAGATTTGCTCCAGAGGAATCCACACTCCTGTCCTGTAGCCTTTGAGGGATCCCAGATAAATGTGCTCCTTGAAGGCTCAGTTCCACTCTGGGCATGAGGCTGCTGGGGCTCATCCAACACAGGTGCCCAGGCTTGGAAGTGTGAGATGAATTTGGGTGGAGGATATATTAGATTGCAGTTCAAAATCCTATCAGAGTGGGTGTAGCAAAGAAATGCATCTTGAAACCATCATTTGGGTCGTTTACTTCTTAATCCAAAGAGCAGGTTCTCCTTTAACCAGGAATCTCAGCAATGAAATAAGTCAAGGGCTGGAGGCCTTGGCTGAGTCCTGAAGTGACTCTGGTTTTCTGAGCTCGTGCTCTGCCCTGGGAATCCCTCCAGTTTGCAGCTGGGGAGAGGTGAGGTGCAGCAGCTCCTGAGGAGCTGCCAGGTGGAATCTTTTGCAGGCAGCAGCTGCCAACAAGCGCCTGAAGGACGCCCTGCAGAGACAGAGGGAGGCTGCAGACAAGAGGAAGGAGAGCCAGAGCAGGGGCCTGGAAGGAGTTGCTGCACGAGTGAAAGTGGGTGACAGGGGGTTTGTCATTCCAGCAGGGGGGAAACTGGGCTGTGGGGCACGCTGGGGGGTGGTGGCAGGAACAGGGAGTCTGAAATCACTTCCCAGAGGAGGATTCAGCCCCGGAGCTGGAGCTCCAGTGAAGCATTTCCTGGTGGGTTTGTGTGTTCCAGAGCTGGCTGGCAAACGAGGTGGAGGTTCTGGTCAGCACTGAAGAGGCTCGAAGGCACCTCTCAGACCTGCTGGAGGACAGGAAGATCCTGGCCCAGGAACTCCAGCAGCTTAAGGAGAAGAAAGATGCTGGGGAAAACCCCCCTCCAAAGCTCCGGGTAAGAGGGAGGTGCCCCTTTCCCCTCCCACCCCTCTGGATGTTCAGCAGCAGGGACTGATTCTTATTCTCACTCCTCTTTGCCCTGTTCCCTTAGGAAACAGGGATGGGTCTCCATCCTTGGCTGCCTTTCTGGGAGAAAGGCTGATGTTGTTGTCCTCTGGCATGTCAGGGACAGCAGGGGCTGAAGGAACTCGTTAATTAATACAATTAGGGAACATTTTTTCACTGAATGAACAGCATGGGAACCACCATGCCTGGAAGTGTCCAGAAATGTGTGGATGTGGCACTGGGGGACTGGGTTTGTGGTGGACCTGGGAGTGTTGGGTCAATGGTCAGACTCGACCTCTGAGGCTTTGTCCAAGCTCAGTGATTCTGAGCATGGCAGGGGGGTCACACCCTTGGTCCAAGGCTTTGTGCTTTTGGGAAGGAGCAATGGAATTGAAGCTCTGCAGAGAGCTGGCTCCTCTCTGCTGGGATGTGTGTAAAGGTGTGATTCCCTCCCCTGTTCCTCCCTGGTGCCCTTTGCTGCAATTCCTCAGAGAAGGACCTACTGCCTGACAGAGCTGCAGGCCCCAGAGGTGGATCTCTCCATATCCAAGCAGATAGAAAGCCTGGAAACTGAGATGGAGCTCAGGTAAGGCAGTACCACCCAGCTGATCTGCACAGCCTTGCCTCAGGCTTCTCCCTCATTTCCATCCCAGCTCTTGGAAATGGAAGAGGATGTCAAATATTGATATAATTTATACACTGGCACTGGGAATGGTGAGATGAGAGCATGGGGGTTTCCTGCCTTGGATTTTTCCAAAATGTAGGCATTACTCAGCCACTAAGACTGGATTGTTTTAGCTCCTTGGGAGCACCTCTGTATGAGGAAAATCTCACACTTTCCTTGGGGAATGTGAGGAGAAGGTGAGACCCCCCCTGTGGAGCAATGCAGGCTCCAGCTGCCCAACTGAGGCATCACAACTGTAACTTGAGCTGTTTCACCTGATACTCTGGGAACAGTTACATTAGCCCTGGTTTTCTGCTGTGTTGTGACCCCAAATCCCTGGATTCTTGCCCAGGAGTGCCCAGATTGCAGACCTGCAGCAGAAACTCTTGGATGCAGACAATGGAGATCGTGCCAAGCAGCGCTGGGACAGCATTGCCACAATCCTGGAGGCTAAATGTGCTCTGAAGTATCTGCTTGGAGAGGTAAAAGCTGGATTTTCCTATTTTATCCTTACAAGCAAAGCCTCCAAGTGTGCTCAGACAGGAATGAAATCCTGAAATGAAATGTAGTCACTGTACAGGAGTTGGAATGGGAGCATTCTTGTACTGAATGAGGTTTAGTTCCTTCACAACTTTGGATTAAAATATTCTGGAGTGGAGAGTGAAATCCAACAAACAGGGAAGAGGGAAATGGAGCTGATGAGGGCCTGGAGATCCCAGCTAAAGCTGAGCTTATGGAAGGCTTGCATGGGAATAGGAAGGGGGAAAAGATGAATTTTGGAAGTGGAAGAGAAAAAAGTACCTAAAAATACTTCCTGAACAAGCAGGGAAACAAGGGGAGTGCTGGCTGAGGTCAGGGAAAGCAGGGGAAGGGGTGCTGAGCTGGGAGAGGTTTGGACAAGGCTGGGGGCACAGGAGTAGGAATTGGGTTAATGTGGGATCAGGGAAAGAGCAACTGAAGGACAGAATCCTCTGTCACTCCCTGTGCTTGGGAAGAAAAGGAAAGAGTGAAAAGGAAAATACTCCAAGTGCTGCAGGAAGGGAGATGAATTTACCATTGTTGACCAAACCTCCTGCTCCCTCTTTGGCACTTCCAAACTGGCTCTGAATTTCCCCTGATCTTGGTCCTGGTTTGGCTCATCCAGTTCTTGGAGTGGCTGGAAATGAAGGAATGTTTCCCCTCCAGGCTGCAGCCCCTGTCCCAGCAGGGGATCACTGGCCCAAACCATCCCCTTGCTCTTGTCTTCCAGCTGGTCTCCTCCAAAGTTCAGGAAAGCAAACTGCAGAGCAGCCTGGAGCAGAGCAAAGCCTCCTGCTCAGATGTGCAGAAGATGCTGATTGAAGAGAGAAACCACATCACAGAGCTGGAGGCTGAGTTCCAAAACCAGCTGGTGGTGCAGGAACAGCAACACCAGGAAAAGGTAAAGCACAAGTCGTGGAACTCTTGAACTGTGGGGCTGGTTCCCAGGTCTGCTCAGGGATGGAGGCAAAGGGGATGTGCTGAAATGAAGCTGGTGCTGTACAGAAACTCAAATTTAGGCTGCTGCAGATGATTAATGAAAAGCCAAACCTCCCCCTTCCTCCTGTGTCCTGGGCAAGTTGCTTTATTCAATAATGTTTTCCTGCTTTAAGGATGTTACAGCTGAGCACAAGATCACTTTCCCATTAGACCAGGGTGGAATAATGCTGGAAGGGACAGAATCTTCCTGAAACTGCCAAAGCTTTTGCTGCCTGGACTTTGCCAGGTGTTCCTTCAGGAATTCAGAGCTGTTTGTTCCAACTTGCCTTTAGGTTCTGTACCTGCTCAGCCAACTCCAGCAGAAAGAGGCAGAAGAGAAGAAATGGGAAGACTCCCAAAATAAGCAGGAGGAGCAGCTGCAGGAGCGACTCAGGTTCCAGGTACAGAGTCTGGCTGTGGCTGGGAGGGAGGGAGGGATCCTTTGGGACACCTGGGACTTGAAACAGGAGCTTTGGAGAGAGGAAGGTGCAGAAAGATTGACTGTTCCCTTGGCAGGGAATAGTTGTTGTGCTGGTCTGAGTAACCCTGCAGTTTTTCTCTTCTTTACCTTCAATTAAATAAATTTCCTTTTGTCTTGCAAACAGGAGGAAGAGCTGGAGAAAATGAAAGAGGAGAACCAGGAACTCCTGCAGGAAAATGATACTCTGAAACAGGTAGAGCCTTATACAGACACAAGAGGTTTTGTGGCAGTTGATTAATGTGTTTTGCAAAACTAATTCTGGTCCCTTTTAACAGAAACTGCTGCTCCTCCAAGTTGTCAGTGGCCAGAAGCTCCAGCAAAGGCCACCTGAGTCTCCAGATTCTTCCTTTGATTATGTTCCACCCAAAGTAAGATGCTGCACGCAGATTTCATGCTTCTATTGTACCTGGGTTCTTCTCCAAAGTTAATCTGGGCTATTAATCATTTGGATTCTCTCTCCTAAGTTGCTTTTTACCAGGCAGCTCATTCTGCTTGTTGAAATTGGCCCCTTCAGTCCTTTTCAGAACACTCAAAGCTCCCTTGCACTAGTTTTTTGATGAAAAAGAAAGCACAGAAACCCTCAAACCAGTTTCCTCATTCCAGTTCTGTCTGACTCTGTATCCTCCTTCACAATCCAGGTGTGTTTCCTGTAGCATTTCCAGTCTCTAAATTAGGGAGCAAGGAATGTGTCATAGCAAATGTAACCCTTGCCTTGCAAAGAGCCAAACCTCGGTGCTGGGAGGAAGAAATGATTTAAGACTGCCACCAATATTTCTTGTTGTGTGATAATGACAAATCTGACTCAGACTTCCAAGGATTTGTCACCTCCAGGAGTTTAAAGTGAATTTTTAACACTGGCACTTTGGTGTTTCCTCTCCTCTCTCCTGCCCCCCAAGCCTTGTGGGCTGGCTGAGGGGCAGGACTGTGGCTCTCTGAGTGTCCCAGTGCAGTATAAATTTAGGTACCAGTGCACATCACTGGTGCCCTGACCCTGGTGTCCCCCTGGTGCAGCCCAGGAGCCGCCGGCACACGACGGCGAAGCCGCGCCCGCCCAGCCCGGAGCTGGATGTGGAGGAGCTGCTCTCGGACTCAGGAGACCTGGGAGACACCGACTGGCTGCCTGCCAGAGCTGCCAGGGCAGCCAAGAAAAGCCCTGGGGGGGTAAGAGCTGCCTCGGAGCCGGGGAAGCCAAGGATCAGTCTGGCACGCTGTAATGCAGCCCAATATTCTGCAGGGAACGGGCACAGGGGGTGGCCCCACTGCTCTGGGAAGCCTTGGAATTCTGCCTTGGGTTGTTTAGGATCTTCCCACAGACTGGGCAAAGCTTGTCTGGAGTCAGCAACACTTTCCTGGGTAGTTTTGCCCTGTCTAAGTCACCTCTCACTGTGGGACACTTGTTCTGCCCTGCTGCCTGTGCCTGGACTGGCCCGTTGCAGAAATAGCCCCAAGAGCAGAGAATTCCTACAGGGGAAAACCACAAGGGGTGGCCTGTTGTTCATCCCTGTGTCCTGTTCCCTCCGTGGGGACCTGCAGCTTCCAGTCCTGGCAGAGCCTCAGCTCCCACCTGCATCAGCCCAGGCCTGGAGCTCAGCTAATTCCTGGTGGGAATGATTTGGGTGAGCACAGGTCACTGAACCAAAAGGCCTCTTTGGGCTTGAAGCTGAACCTCCACTGAGAGATGTTCTTCCCCCATCACAGGGCTAAATTATTGTTATTATTAATGTTATATATTTCACTGAGTGGCTGAGAACATCAGCAGGTACCACAGAACAGCTTGACTCGTAAGGCCCAGAGTTGGTTCTTCACTGGAACTCAACCTGATGATAAAATCTGAACTGCTGAGGGTTTGCAGGAAGTTTTCTGGGCACGTGGCAGGAAGGAGGGTTTGAGTCTTGGCTCTAACCCAGTGGAAATCCAGTGGGAATCAGTCTCAGGCCAGAGCTGGAGCTGGGAGCAGCTGCTTGGCAAAGGCTGTGCTGAGCAGCCACGGAAAAGCTGAAGCAGGTCACCTCCAGCTGGGTGGAGGCTCTGGGGGTGGTGACTCTTTGCCTCCTGTTTCCCTCCCTCTTGTTGGGGGGTTTATCTGGGATCCTCTGGGATAAGCTGGAATCAGGGGCTGGGTAACTGCTCCTCCCGGGTCAGGAGGGGGGGGCAGTGGCACTGAGCCCCGCTGGTGGCAGCCTGGGCACGTCCCTGCCCTGGAGGTGGCAGAGCTGGAGCCACCAGGGGCTGCTGTGGGCAGAGCTCCCTCTTCCCTGGCAGTGCTCGTGCCGGGGCCGCTGTGGGAACAGGCAGTGTGGCTGCAGGAGGCAGAAGGTGGGATGTACCCAGGGCTGCAGCTGCGACTCAGGGACCTGTCAGAACCGGGAGCGGGACCTGGTGAGTGCTGGGACCGGGGCACTGGGGGCACTGGGACCTGGGGAGTGCTGGGACCGGGGGACTGGGGGCACTGGGACCTGGGGAGTGCTGGGACCGGGGGACTGGGGGCACTGGGACCTGGGGAGTGCTGGGACCGGGGGACTGGGGGCACTGGGACGTGGGAGGACTGGGACCTGGTGAGTGCTGGGACCGGGGCACTGGGGGCACTGGGACCTGGGGGGACTGGGACCTGGGGAGTGCTGGGACCGGGGGACTGGGGGCACTGGGACCTGGGGGGACTGGGACCTGGGGAGTGCTGGGACTGGGGGCACTGGGACCTGGGGGGACTGGGACCTGGGGAGTGCTGGGACTGGGGGCACTGGGACCTGGGGGGACTGGGACCTGGGGAGTGCTGGGACTGGGGGCACTGGGACCTGGGGGGACTGGGACCTGGGGAGTGCTGGGACTGGGGGCACTGGGACCTGGGGGGACTGGGACCTGGGGAGTGCTGGGACTGGGGGCACTGGGACCTGGGGGGACTGGGACCTGGGGAGTGCTGGGACAGGGGGACTGGGATCTGGGGAGTGCTGTGCACTGGGGGCACTGGGACCTGAGGAGTGCTGGGCACTGGGGGGGACTGGGATCTGGGGAATCCTGGGACCTGGGGGGACTGGGATCTGGGAACGAGGGACTGGGATCTGGGGAGTCCTGGCAACAGAGGGGACTGGAGTCTGGGGCCTGGGGAGTCCCTGGACTGGGGGGTGGGCAGGAGCAGGGGGCTGAGCAGTGAGCACACTGCCAGGCCCAGCTCTGGGGGACAGCACAGGCACCCCCCTGAAACACTGTCACTGTTTCCATGGCAACTCAGGACAGCTTTGCTCTGAGCACAGGCATTTCTAGGGGATAAATGTGTGTCTAAACACGTGTATATTAAGTATTTTTCTAGATTGTGTGGAATAAAAAGGGTGGCTGAGAATATAAATAGATGTGTCTGTACAAAAGAATAAGCCATGAATGTGTCTCATACAAGGTATTACAAGAGGGTGCTTAGATATCCCTTAGAATTTATCTATTTAATAGATAATCTGCTTAATAGTAACAGATATTTGGGGATGTCACATCACAGATTTACCTGCTCCCAGTTGTCAGCCAGAAATCTAAAATAATTTAAGTCTTTTTTGCACTCTAAGTTCAAGTTGCATCTTTAGCTTCAGACAACACAAAAGCTTATCCCATCTTTATATTATTACCATCATTATTACAAAAACTATAGATTTCTGTTATTATAATATTATACATTTACATGTCACTATTTTTCATGAAGAATGGAAGGGGTGATTGGGGGAGGAGGTTGTGGCCCCAGGAAGCTCATGACCAACCACTGCTCCTTCAGGGAGATGTTTCTAGTGGGGATCTGCTCTGGGGTCTGAGCTCTGGGGCAGAACTTTGGTCAGTGGCTGTTCTGTGGAGCCTGAACCTGCAGCAGCTCCTGGGCCACTCAGCTGGAGGGGGCTGGGGGCCAAGGGCTGGCTGTGATCAGGAGTCCTCCCTCAGGATCCCCCAGTGTTCCAGGACCCCCAGAGGGACTCAGAGGGCTCCCTGAAGCTGGAGGACCCCACGCTGGTGAGAGAAGCAGAGAGCTTCTTCCAGCCCCTGTGTGTCACCCCAACCACAAAGGTACTGCTGGGTGGGAGGGAAATAACCCAGGGGGGAAAGCTGCTGCTGGGAACCCCTGCCCAGCCCCTGCTCTTGGAGTTCTCAGGGGGCTCAGTTCTTGTTTTCCTGCTGTGCTTTCCTGCTGCACCTTCCAGCAAGGAGGGCTGGGAATTGAGGGGCTTGCAGGATAAAACCTTCTCTGTCCATCTTGACACTCACTGTTCTGCAGCTCACTGTGTTCTCTGAATGGCTCATCTCGTTTTGCCCTTATCCCCTGGCTTCCCACTCTCCCACCTGCTCAGTCTTGGCCTTCTGTCCAAACCTTTCTTTTCCTTGACTTGTGTAAAGAGGAAGCAGCTGCTGGGTTTGGGCTGGCAGCTCCTGCCTGTGCGGCCTCCCTGCTGCAGGGGCAGCTCCAAGGCCCCTCCCTTGCCTTCCCACAGGTCCTGCAGGACATCACAGGCCAGGAGGTGCTCAAGTCTCCCAGCTCCACCTCCTCCCTGCTCCTGAGGGATGAGGAATGCCGGGAGAACCAGGTCCCCTTTGTCAAGAGGAAGAAGAGGATGCTGAGCAACATCAGCTTCTTCTCAGGCTGCACCCCCATCAAGGAGGAGTTCAACTGAGCTGCCCAGGGCTGTGCTGAGCCTTTGGGCCTCATTCCTGGGGCCGGGCAGGAGCTGGGCTCTCCTGCTGGGCTCTCCCCTGGCCCAGCTCGGCCTTTGCAGGGGGAGCTGGGGCTGTCCCTCCCCCCAGGCTGGGGAACTGTCCCGAGGGAGGACACACTGACTGTGCTCTTAAAGCAGCAGCTTGGAGCTGCTCAGGGCTTCTGCCCCCTCTGGGCACCGGCTCTGCTTAGTGAAGGAGGAATCTTGGTCTCTGTGAAGAATTTAGGGATTTTAACTCTCGTTTGTAGTTCTAATAAAGGAATTAGTAAAAAAACCCCCTGGCTTGGACATTGCCCCCACCCTGTGCTCGGCACTTAGAGCTGCTCTCAAAGCACCGGCAGCAGCTGCTGGGCTGGCCCTGAGCCCAGTTCAGCCCACTCCAGCCCAGTTCAAACCGGGGCTGGACTGGGGGAATGGAGAAGGGGGGGGAGGATGTATCCCGGGTTTATCCCGGATCTATCCCGGGTCTCTCCCGGCCCCTTCCAAGCCCGATCCGCTCCCGGAGCCGCCGCCGAACGTTTCGATGGCGGCGCCGCAACGGTCGCTGCTCAAACGGACCGCGCGTGGCCACAGCCAATCAGAGAGCGGAGCGTCACTCGGGGGTGGGACCGAGCCCAATCAGAGAGCGCAGCGTCACCCGGGGGCGGGACCCGGACCAATCACGGTGCTGAGCGTCACCGGGCGGTGGGACCGCGACACGACCGCGCCGGGGCCGGGCGAAACCCGACCAATGGCGGCCGTGTCCGTCACGCGGGGGCGGGACGGCGCCAGGCGCAGCCAATGGCACCTCCATCCTCCACGCGGAGGGCGGGACAGCCC
>VXBA01004344.1:2658-58691 GCA_013399895.1 Serilophus lunatus
TCTTTGAGGTAGGAGGGAAATTATTTCCATAGGTACATCCCCTTTCTCCTCCCCTTGGGAATTTGGGTCTGGGGGATTTTATTGCTTTTTGAGGGTCTTGAGACTGAAGTAGAACACTCTTCCTCATCTTGAACTTTTCAACTTTCCTGGAAAAACTGGCATGAGCTTTTCTTGATTGGCTCTGAAGGTGGCGTTATCTTCTGGTGGACCAATTTATGGCCTACCCAGGAGATCCTGGAGAGATTTACTGCAGAAAGGTGTCTGTGTTCCTTCAAAGTTTCAGGGAGTGAACAATGTGTCCTTGTTCTAATGGCCATCAGCAGGAAGGGCTCATTAGAGCTCACCATATCTTACATTACACTACTAACATATCTAAACACTACAACATGAATCCTATTCATTTAATCAAAGCATAATTTTAAAACTGCTTACAATATGGATTCTATTCATCAGCGAAAGCAAAATTCTATCAGCATTACATTTCACACCTCCCCGCCCCCTCCAAGAACCTGCCAGCACCCCCCCCCTGCACACCCCCCCTCCCTTTTCAACCCACTACAGCACAGATCTTGAATCTCTGGAAAGGATTTAGAAGTTCCAAAACATGAGCATTATTACGGGAGCTTGTTGGACAGTTACGAAGAAACATGAAAAAATATTAGCAAGGTTTCAGAAGACTGATGTATGAAGAGAAAGTGGATCATAGAGGTTGGGAGGAGGAATGCTTGGCAAGTTAGCTGAAGATTGATCTGTACTAGAAAGGATTTTTAATTAACAAACAAGAGTAGAAAAATTGGGGAAACAGCGGATTCAAAGAAAGGAAATATAATATTGCTAATATAAAGAGGGGCTGGGATGTCAAGGAGTTATCAGTCACAGAGGGAATTGATCTGGGATTGATCCCAGAGGACTGTGATCCTGCTATCAGCTTGTACTTTTGGGTTACTTAATCAATTAAAATGTTACCCATAGCTCATTTATGCAGTGAACTTATTCTAAAAATGGTCCCTTCTGTGCTTGAAATAGCAATCTACAGCCTTGCCAAAGCATAGTTTATTCTCTAAGGCCAAGTTCACTCAAGTTCATCCTCCAGTTGCAGCTGGCTGTTTCACCTCCAAAGAAGCTCAGCATGTTGGTATCCACTTATCCCTCATCACCCTCCTGTTCTGTAACTGCAACCCCTACAACTTAGTGCATCGGGAGAATGTCACTGAAAACAGTGCTGCGAGAATGTCTGGGGAGAAATTTACCTAGAGAAGCTTTATCAGCCTTGGGTCTCCTCCATGCTGTCTTGTCACGCATTTCAAGGGGAGAGAGTGCCTCAAGATAACCTTTTTCTGCCTCTGTGGGAGGCAGAAACTGCTTTGTGACTTCTTCGTTGTTCATCCATTAATGGAAAAAACACGCCCAGGTCAGTCAAAAATCTGATCAATGCTCAGTAAGATCTGCTTGTGCAGCTACAAATGAAGAAACCAGGGCCAATGTAACCATTCATGGTATGTTTTTTAACCTGACAACACAGACTTAGCTGTTTTTCCTGGTTTTATGACTGAGAAATAAATTTCAGGCTGCTCTTCATTTCTATTTCGTATTATTTGTGTGAAGACTCTCTGGAGTCTTGTAGTGGCTTAACAGATGGAACCAGGGCAGAGATTCATATTGTGATGCTTATTTATTAACGCAGCTTTTCCTGAGACAGGGAAAAATATGTTTTTGTAGGAAACCTTTTCCTCTTTCCTGGAACAGAAAAAGAATGACATCTGGATCTCTCCTATTCAGCTGTGCTTGGGATACATATTTTCCTCAGATATGTATTTCTGAATCTCAGGATGATATGATTGCTTAGAAGTAGCTATATTAGCCAGTTCCTCTTTTTTCCCACAGAAAGCAGCTTGAATAAAGAAGCAGTTCTGTTCTGTGTCAGTGCCCAATTTCTTTCTTGATCTCAAGAAGCTACTGCTCTTATTTATCTACATGAAAAACAGAAAAACACAGAAGAGTAGGAAAATTGTTGGGGGAAGTTGTTGCTTGATGGGTGCAATAATAGACTATTGTTGACTCTGTTGTCTCTCAGATAAGGTTTTGAAGTATTAGGAGGAAGATTTAGAAAGGCAATTGATTCAAATTATGATATTTATTTTTTAATGTCTATTTTAAGAGAGGCAGAACAAAGGAACATTGCTGGAAGAGCCACTGTGAACTCCCCCTTCCACTCATCAATTCTTGTGAAAAAGATGGAAATGTCCTCTTTGGATCTTTTCCCTGGGCAAGCAACCCTCCTTCTGACTGGTATTCTGCATCAGTGAGGTTTAAAATAAGCCAGAGGGGTAAAGGCCCAGAGTCATGGGAGACTGAAGGGATTAGGGAATGGGGAATGAAGGTTTCAACACAGAGGCTACATGTATGGGAAAAATCAGATGAAAGGCAAACCTGGGAATTTTTGATATTTTCCTCCCCTTGGGACCCAATTTACTAGCTATGCACCACTGCAGAAAGAAAATGATTAATCAGGAGCACAAATGCTGGGCTAACAACAGTACTAGTGGCTTGGCTTCTCAAAGATAGGCAGCAACCATCTTACCAGCCCTCAAAATTTTTAGTTGGTGGAATGGTAGAATTTTGGCATTCAATGTCAAGAGTACCTAGCAGGTTTCAGGGAACATAGAAAGGCCCTCATTGCCTTGTTCTTTGCATCTCCTGTTTAGTCTATGGGCCAGCATGGCCCTGAATCTGCTCTACAGGAATTCAGATCCTGATGCATAAAAGCCATTAACAGATCAATTTTAGGATTGGCAGATATCATGTATTGAGTTAGCATGTAGAAAATAAAGGTGCTGCAATCTGGCACTCCGGGTTGCTCCATCTCTCTGTAACTTATAGCTGAGATTAATGGAAACCTTTTCATTCCTCCTCAAAAGTCTGGGGACCAGGTCTGCTCCATTTATTGTTTCAGCTGGACATTTTGTGTACATATAGAGCAGACTGCTCCTTGGATTGGTGTTGACTTCAGATGCTACTTAAATGACCCTCATGCCCCAGTTTGATTGTTCTCTTGCACTTTTTTTTCCCAGGGAGAAGGGAAGGAAGAGGGAATCAGTGGAACTGCACAATGCAGGAAAACGAACAGCTTCCTCTTTCCTGTCACACACAGGTGCATTTTCATGAGTGCAAGGTTTCACAGGTACATTTTTTCTTCTCTCAATCTGTAGTAGTGCGAATACATTATTGAAAAGGCAATAGTATGCAAAGAAGTGCTTAGGTGTTTCCTTGCTTTCACCTACATGATGCTGTGTTTTGAAGTGTGGTAAACTGCTTTGAAATCAGAAGTGGTCCAGGAAATCTGTGAGGCTAACGTTGAGCTGATGAGAGGATTATCTCCATGCTATCCTCTCCCACTGAATTACTCTCCATCCTCAGATCTACCCTTCCTTCAGTGCTGGTGGCAAAGGTGCCGTGCAGCTGTGTGTTCCCCATTATGTGTAGAGAGCTAGTTATGGCTGGTTCCCCTTTTTTCTCTCTGCTTCATATCATCACTTACTAATGCAGTCAGGCTACAGAGAAGCAGCATGCTTGGGAGCAGAGAAAGTGCCTTTGTTTTCCCAGGCTTGTCACGTCTGCAGGTCAGCACCTAATCTCTGGAGGGAAGGAAAAGAGGAGGGATCATATTACTAAGACATCATGGAAAATAACAAAATCAGTCTTTAATCTCATTGGCACTGAGCAATGTGGAAATGACTGAGTAATTAGAGGAAACCAAGTCTTTCAGCTTGCTTTGCATATATAGTCTATGGCAAATGCTTGTGGCAGAGTCAAACAATTGCTTTTTCATATTACTGCTGAGTTGTTTTCTAGGGCTTGGGTTTGTGGGTTGCTGAACAGAGTTTGCTTTGCTTTTGTGTTAAATGACTAAAATAAGCATGTTGCCTAAAACTCATCATTTGCAATTTCTCGGCTCTGGGGGGCAACCTGTACCGTCCAGAGACACCCACACTACTGTGGCTTGTTTCTGGTATACAGGTTACTTTGAGCACTTCTCTAAAGCAGACAATGGGGAATTAGAAGTTCCAGGAAGAGTAGAGACAATTTTGTATGGTCTGAAAAATTGATTTAGTAGAAGAAGGTAAAATCACTCAAACAAATCAAGCCCCTAATGGTCTTAATCCTGCACACATGTAGGCCTATCTCCCTGTGTTCTACTGTTTCAGAACAGCATCCTGAATCCCAGGGAATCATGTACAGGGTTGATAGAATTCTTTGCACCTCTGAAAATGCCAGGCAGGGTTGTCCTGATATCTCTGTTCTGTGAGACAGCTAAAGCCCAAAACTTCGACTCTCAGTTAAATAAGGTTTTATTTGGACAATCTCATATCAGAATGTGAAGCCTTCAGTGTTCTGTACAGCCAGAAATTTGCTTCTGTCTCAGCCTGTGCCCTTTCCTGGTATAAATTAGAGTGATCCTGGACTCTTTACAGTGGTGAGATGTGTATTTTTGCATGTTTTAAATTAAATGCTCTTGACCCTATCAGCAGGCTATCCCTTACTCTCAGGTACTCAGGGCTCTGCAGGAAAGCAGCATAACTCAGAGGAGGGAAAGGCATGCAAATTGCAAATCATAAATTATTTAGACCAAGCGAACAGATCTGGTGTGTTAATCTTTGAAGAACACATAAGGAGATCTCTTTTGAGACCACAGGAAGGTTGAGAGAGCAGAGGCCTCACCTACTCTGCATCAGATCTCTCCAGGACACTGTGCCTCAGCTGCAGGCAGTCGGGGGGAATGGTTGATGCATCATCCAGAAAATACACCTGATTGTCCAGAACAGTCCATGAGAACAAAGGCCATTGTTAAGAGATGTAGTGAGAAAAAGTCTGTAGCATACCAAGTGTTCTTCCTTCTCACATGCCCTGCAGCATCTCACTGTAATTGCTTATCCTACAGGAAAATGTTATAATGCTATGGGTGTGCAGCATCCTGAAACCTGATGACAAACAGGATCCATGTAGAAATAAGTGGCTTTGCAAAAAGGAACAATACTTGTCTTGTGCCTACACTCTGCAACACAGATTTTGTCTGAAAGTCTGGCATTCTTCCATGCTCAGCAGCCTTTAATTCTTTTAGAATAATTTTCTCCTCCTTTCTGAGATGTGAATATAAATGACATTTCTTGCTTCAAGGCACTTGGATAGGCTCCATATAGATTCAACACACAAATTCATTGTAAACAATACGTCTGCCAAAGCTCATGCATGGATGTTGCTCTTGATTGCACCTGTTTTTCCAGTGTTTCACATTAGGAGAGTTGACAGAGGAGAATTGTGTGCCCCATAGCAAGATGAGGATCACACTGCAGAACAGCCTGGCAATTTACGTGGTGACACTCTTGCCTTGACTACCAGTGACCTCTAAGAACATAAAAAGTCATAAAAGAAATCCAGAAAGTTCCCTAGTGATTTTTTTATCATATTTTTGGAAGAAAAACTAATGCATTTATTAAGTTTTAACAGGTATCAGTTTTTGAAATCAGCCAAAAGTAAGAGAAGTCTTTTAAGGACCTCTTTATTTATTTCCATCAACTTTAAAAACAAAATAATGTTGAGACCTAGAAAGAGAAAAGTTGTGAGGAATAGAAATTATTTCATACTCTGTGAGTATTCTATACAGGAGAAAAAAAAAAAAAAGAGACAATAAAATAGCAACTCATCTGGTCAATATCAGCCATTTAAATGATGCTATTTTTCTTTCAGCTCCTTTGGAAGGAGCTTTGACTGTTGATTTCCTAGCCTGAACTATCCCTTCCATTCTTTTATGTAACAACAGTACAAAATTATCACAATGTACAAAATTGTTGTAGAGTATGATTATATGTGTAGGTTGGCAAGTAACTGAAAAGCCTCCAAACCTTGCCCTGTCTTATCTAAGACATTTTGCTGAGCTCGAAATATTGTTATTGGCTGAGTAATTGCCCAGTGTTAAGTAAAAGCTGTCCTGTGAGTGGCAGAGCTTAAGAAGCCTGCTTTGCCATCATGTTTGTGCCTTTTGTTCCTTAATTCCATTTTCTGAATGGGAAGTTCATTGTAAAATGCTTACCACAGCAGAGACCAAGTGTGCTGCTATCTTCAGTGTCTCTTTCTAGCTCCTTGTTCTTCTCCAAAACTTATGAAACTATGGATAGATATGAAGCAATTTCCTCTCCTTTTCAAGTGTGATTGAAATGGGTCAATGGTTCCCAAAAGCATCAAAGCTGCCAGGAACCACTAAAGCAGCAGCTCATCCCCAGATGAGCTTATCAAATTAGTGCTCCTGTAGATGAAAAGTGCTATCCCAGCACCATATGAGATATATTCTGGTTAAGCAGAGGGCTGGGTGTGCCCTGAAGTTTGCACCAATGAGCAGTGAGAGAAGAAGCTTCCTCAGCTGTCTTCTTTATGGTGGGAATCTAGGAGAACATGTGGGCCTCTCGAAGGAAGTTGCCAATTGGAAAAGGGTAAGTGGGATAAACATTTGTTGTTGTGTGAGAAGAACAAGTAAAGAGTTGCATGTGGAACATAGCTGGCAGACTGTGGTGATCTGGGCTTGTTTTTAGTGGAGCAGGCATGCAACCCAAAGGCAGTGGCCTCCTGCTCAACAGGACTGAACTGGAGCAGTGATATGTATTGTCACACCTCAGTGTAGCTGCTGGCACTGCACTAACTGTGATGCTTTACAGAAAAAGGGTCCTTTGGGTCCAAAGCTTACGAACCAATTACAGCAACCACCAGGGGGGAAGAAGATCCTGGGATGCAAAATCTCCAGTCCCTGGAATTGTCCTTAGATAGTTGTCGCTTTCCTGCTGTGTTGAAAATAACAACACTAGTTATTTATGTCCTGAACAACTGTGTGGGTTTTCATTCATATACAGCAAGAATGACATTGGATGGCATATTCGTTAGCTCAGATTTACTTTTTTCCTGATACAGAATTAAAACTATGTGCAGTGCTAAAGCTGCTTTCATAATTTTTAGCAGATATAAGATTCCCGTATTAAGAAGATCAGAGTTTTAAATTAATCTAAAAACATGAGCAACATGTTTATTTGGGAAAAGTACCAACTGACTGGAAATAAAAATTACGAGGGAGAAATAAACCTACTGGATAATTTAGGGTTTAGGGGTTTGTAAGATGGAGAGAGTTAACATGGTCTGAATTTATTTTTCTGGGTTGTGATGCTTTTAGGAAGACATGACAGGAGTACTTGCTTTGGGGAAGTATAAGCAGCTGCCCTTTCAGTTCTTCTATTTGTGAATATTGTTGGGTTGCTTGGAGAAATGGTGCAGCTGTTGATGCCATGGCCAGTGATAGGGCTGCTGTGTCCTTTCTGTGGCCCTGGGCATGAGGAACACCTGCAGATTTTAGAGCAGGAGAAAATGACTGTGGTGCTGTCATGGGAATGGGGAAGACTTTGTCTGATGTAGAGCTAGTGCAGTGATGCTCGGCTTCTTCAGCTTGGGCTGTAGAATCCAGCTGTGAAGTGGGAGGTTTTAAATAGCAGCCTGATGCAGTCCTGCCTTCTCTAGCAGCCTGGCACCTTCGTGGAGCAAAGGAAAAGGGAATTTGTCTACATCAGTTATATGCCACCAATACACAGTGAACTCGTTTTAAGCCAGAGGAGAAATCCAGCTTAAGGGTCAGAGATAGAAGGTTGTGGCCTTCATATGACTTGACTGAAGCAGAAAACACTTTATAAAATCACAGTGCTTTTATAAGCAAGAGTGCTAGTAAGTCCCCTGAGACTCTGAGGATCAATCTGTACAATACTTTCTATTGGATGCCACATGAGAAGACGTTTGAGGTGCATTGATTTGGCGATAAATACAAGGCAGGCAGAGATTTGAGGCAGGTAGAAATTGATCACTGTATAGGATTCAGACATTCAAACATTTTTCTTAAAGTTAAATTAAAAGGAAATAATTAATTCTGCAGTCACTACATGGGCTATGCTATCCGGGAGTAAATCCCAGGTCTTCCCAGCAGTCAAGAGGGAGATGCGCAGCTGTACCACTGCAAGGGGTGAAGAGACTGTGGAGGTGGAGATGAAAACATGAACATTGAGCTTTGCTAGTGCGGAAAGGAGTGGGCAATATAAAATGATAATAAGCAGAAAAACACCAACCTTATAAAAGGGCTGAGGACAGAAGTCCTTCACTCTTTCGGCTTCCTCCAGTGCTGAGAGGAGCATGGCTCGCTGCTCCCAGGTCCCTAAGCCACGTGTTGTCATCGTGGCATCATCGGAGCTTGGACAGTGACAGCAGGAAACCACCCAGCGGCAATGCAAGTGTGGTATCTTCCCTTGAGTTTCCCCCAGGGTGGTTCTTTTCACTGTCCTTTTTCAGCAGTTCAGGTGTAGGACCAGTTGCCATCTTCAGGCCAGCCTTTCTTCCCTTCCTTCTGTTGCTCCTTAGCCCACCAGCCAGCTTGGAGTGTGGTGAGGAGTTTTTTTTTTTCTTTCATTGCGAAATATTGTCGGGTTGGTAGTGTGTATCTGGTTGTGCATATCTGGTTGTGTTTCATAGGGTTCCATAGCTTATAAAGCCCCCAGATAAATAAACTGTTTGCTGTTGTTTTTCGACTGAGTCTCTCGTCACTGTTAGCGCCCTCTCACATCCAAACCAGGGCAAGTATTAAGACCTTAACAGAAACCATAATGGTCCTATTTTTCAGTGGAGCTGCAAATGCATAGTGGTCATGAGTTGAACAAATTTTTATCTCTATCTTATCCATTTTCTTGACTCTTGCTCTATTTTTGCCTCTCCATACTTTGCAGGAACCTTCTTTCTAGCGTGTTTTCTATCACAACCTCCAGAATAGATTTCACAGAATCACAGAATTAACCAGGTTGGAAAAGACCTTGGAGACCACCAAGTCCAACCTATTACCCAACACCATTTCATCAACCAAACCACGGTACTAAGTGCCACATTCAGTCTTTTTCATTAGTATGCTTCTCCTTTCTGGTTTAGATGATAGAAAATGTAATCATATTTCACTTAGTGTTCCTGTTTGAGACCTGCAGTAGAAAGCAGAAATGACAAGCTACTCAAGTGCCAGAAAAGGTACTGTCTGGAACCCATGACCATCCTGTGTTACCATCCTGTGATGAAGACACATGTCATGTTCTCTGAAGATGTTTTATTTTGTCTAACGTTCTCACTTGGTAGCAGTGTGCTATTTTGAAATAATTTCAGTCTCTTCCTTGTTGCACTGTGTACCAGTAGCAAAAATACATTTTCAATCATTTAGAAACTAACAAAATTTATAAATAAAAGTGGATCTACACTCAAGATGTAAACAGATAATTATTCAAGTACTTATAGTAGTGTGAAATTTATCAAAGAAAAATTTTACTTCTCCTGTGTATATTTTAATTCAAGCTGTGGACTTAGATATGCTTTTTCATTCATTACAAAAGTTCTGTAAAATTTTCTTTCAGCCTTATCGTCTCCTTAGTATTAAAAAATTATACCTAATTAGCAGCCAATTGCAGGTTGAAAGTAAGCTCCCTCATGCACAAGTTCATCTGGAAACAGTCTGATCTGCTACATTTTTATCTTATTGATGAGACAATCACCTGGAATCAGACTTGTTCTTGCATTACAAATTGCTTCTGTTGTACTAGCAGCCAAAGCAAACATTTTAGCTGTAAATGGAGATGTTACCTGAAAAAATGTTAAAATCTGGAACTTTGTGTCACCATTTATGCAATTATTTATCTCAAGTTGTTTGCACCTTATGATTCCTAAAATATAACACTTTGTATTAAACAGTTTAGGTAGAAGTCTTATAGAAGGGATCAAGTATTTGGATTGGTTGGCATTGGTCGTTTTAAGGTTAAAGCTGGCAAGATGGGGAAGCAGAGTTTTGAAAATACATCACATATTGTCTTCAACAGTTGTTAAAGACCTTTTTGTATCAGGTGATGCCTAAACCGGGGTGCTCCATCTTTTTTTTTCTTGAAAACGAGTCAGAAATTCATAAAAGCAGAGCCTACACTGTCATGGACTGCAGCAGGAGCTTGAGTGTTTGCATCTGGCATTTGCTACCTATTAACATGGCCTTAAAAAATACAGACAGAGCAACCTGCTGAGCACCTAGAAAAGCAAGTATACCCTATTTGCAATTGCAAAAAAACCCCAAAAAACAAAACCACCACCACCAAAACTTTGGTGGACACAGTTTTGAATCCTTTGAGCATATCTGTGTTGTTTGTTTAGTTTCAAAGGGGAGGTCATGCCTGTTTCTGCTGGATGAAGTGCATTGGACCCAGTAGTGGAGTCAGCATAGCCTCCTGCTCAGCACAGGACTTTGTCATGCTATTGTGGTGGTAATGATTTTGCAGTCCTGCTCTCTCCTTTTAGACAAAAAATGTAATGATGGGTAGGTAGTAAGTGGGCCTATGGCAAGATTTTTAAATACAGGTGTGTATTTATATGAAAAAGATGGAAAGAGTGGTTACCTTGCTATGGGAATTGATCATGATTTGAGGGACACATACAGTGCCATAAAATCTAGTCTATATATGGAAAAGCTCATCCAAACTTTTGCTTTCATATGGGATGCAGTCAGTATAGAAACCAAGGGCTTTACATCACCTTTTACTGAGTAAAAAAAAGGACTAAGAGTAAAAAAAAAGGGGTGAAAATTTGCTCAGAAGATTGAAATGCTTACATGATTATCCAGCTAGGCATAATGTAATAATAATATTGGTTACCAGGAACACTTTCTCTTTTAACGAAAGCAAAACACTTGTCAAATTCTTTGTAGCATCTTATGCAGACACTTCTGAAATTGTCAATAAGAAGACAATGAGAGTGAAGAGGATAAGAAAATGCAAATGTAATGTAGGTAGGGCTTGTATTGCAGCAGGAGAAGCTGGAAGGATAGGAGGTGAGGTGGGAACATTCAATATCTGGGGTTAGAGAAAGGCAGATATCTATTGATTGAATGTGGTGTGATTACAACTGATTGACTAAATGCTGTGAGTGTGGACCTGGCATGCAGATGGAAGAAATCTCTGTTTATGAAAGATGCGGACAGAGAAAGAGCTGCTAGTTGGTCATGGAGTGGAAAAAGTAAGATGTGGTTTTGTCAACAATAGTGAGTCTATAGGTATAAAGATAGATATATATATATACTGTTTTTGATGTGCCTGCTACAGCTTTTAACAGAAGAATTAGTTCTGACAAATTTACCCAACTGCCAGCTAGTGTCCAGGTTTGGGCTGTTTTTAATTTTATTTTTTAAATTTTTAAAGGAACGTGACATTTGGAGTTCAGGATAAAATACCTAGAATTGAAAGACAATTAAGTGTCCTTTGTAGAAAAAGGAGCTGTTGCTAGCAAGAGCTGAGGAGACAGCACTGACTGAGGCCAGCCACAGAAGGCTCCAACACTGAAACATCACTGACTTCATGAAGGGCTCAGCAAAAGGCCTTAAAAAAAAAAAAAAAAAAAAAATTGGTCAGGATGTGGGTCAGGATATGGGTCAGGATATTCTAAGGGCTCCAGAAGAATGGATGAAGCCATGTTATTTAGGAGTTAGAGCTTAGCACTTCAGAGTTTTGATGGCACTTTTAGGAAAAGCTGCAGTGTAGCCCAGCTGGCCCAGGTTTGGGGTGACCCTGTTTGCAACCAAGCCAAGATGTAAAAATAGAGATGCTTGGCAGAAAAGTGTTTCTTGGCTAAAAAGGTAAAGTATTCCTCCCTGGAACCATGTGTCTAAAAGGAGAGACAATATGCTTATATAGCATTAACATAAGGATTCACAGTATGATATTGAAAATGGATGTGGATGTAGATATAGGAGCAGCAAAGCTCTTGGCTTTCAAGGATCCAGGGGGCAGTGGACAAATGCCTTAGGCTAAGCTCAAAGTAAATGAGCATGATTTTACAACAACACAGCAAAAAGCAAAGCTGAAGCAGCCTTTCTGTTGGGGTAACTTGTCCAAAGGTATTTAGAGGTAATGATAATTAGGTAGAAATTACAATCCAAACAATCACATTTGGCATTAGGAACACTGAAAATAAAAATGCTGAGCTGTATTTGATACAGTCACATACTAATACACTCATTTCTGAATTCCTCTAATCTAGGTCTGAGGTATGTGTGCTCCAAAAGCCTGGCAAAATGCACTTGGATAAATTGTAAAAGCAGAGCATAATTTCATTTGTGGCATTTCTGAAAAGGGCTGCACTGATTGCAGGTACTCCAAAGAATGATGGCAGCTTAAGGAGCTCTGGGTGCAATAAAGCCACTGTAAATCCCAGATGAAATGAATCAATATCTTCTTCCTAAATTCATTTATTTTCAGAACATGGTGGCTGGGCAGAGGTTATTAAACTATGCTCACTGTTTTTGTCCTCGGAGTGAGTATTGGAACCAAAGCTGTATACATTTCTAACAGTGAATGTTCATGAGAGACAATTTCAATGTGAGCAATTACCCTATAGCATAGTCAGTGTATTTGCTTATATCTGAGAGTAATGGATTCGTGACTTCCAGGATAAATGTTGCTGCCTGGTATTTTATAGCATAGGACTAAACTCTAAAGAAGTAGTTGGATATTTATAAAACTGAGATGCAAGTCCTGCATTCTGCCTCACCTCAGGAAAATACAGTGTGTGTGGATAGAAAAGAAAAATGTGATCTTTGAAGAACAGTGCACTTGCAAGAAAGAGAAACCAATTGTACCAGGTGGTGGTTGTTGGAAATTCATTCTGGCCAGAAATGGTACATATTTTAAAGGAAACTCTCCTGTAAAATTAGCTGAAGCAGTATCAGTTATGAGTTGCCAGGACAGTCGTTTTCGGATGAAGGTCTACAATGTACCTTTGAAGTGTGACAGATATTTGTACAGCAGGGGATATTTAAATTGGCCTCACGTCAGATAACGAAGTACAGGCTCTGAGAAGGGCATTATCAAGGGCAATAGAGAATCCATCAGTCAGAGACTATTCCAGCAAAAAGATTCTTAAGTACTGGGAAAGGATGTAATTTACTGCAAGTAGACTTAGCAAAGGACTCAGGGTGAAAATGGCAAATAAATTAAAAAAAAGGCTCATAGTCTGGATCTCCCTTTATTTTGCTGCATAGAACAGATAGGGCTGATACATGACTGAAGGGAAGGAGAGAGAAGTAGTAAGCCAGTATGGAAGAGCAGATATTGGGATGGGTGACATATTTAGCAGTGGAAGAAAGGAGAGATAAGAAAAAGGCAGTTTAATAATTGCCTGCAGATAAAACCAGAGGTTAGTTACAGAATATGCACACTGACATTAATGAAGAATGTTCATAGGCCTTCATAAGATGTGAGAGGGAACCAGGACATGGTACTGGAAAGTCATAAGCATGAAGAGATGAGGAAGCATGTTTGTAATCCTCGCAGGAGCCAGACAGCAAGGCTCTTGCTTATCACATCCTCCAGCACAGCTCCACAGATGTCTATGCTCAGGGCAGGCACGCTGGGCAGGCAGCACTCTGGTTGCCAATAAATCCCCTCCGACCTCCTAGGGAAGGCCTTACAGCCTGTGGAAGTGCAGGTCAGATGCAGATGAGTAACCTGAAAAGGGAAATATGGCCAGCCCGTCTGCCAGGCAGTGCCATACAGGAAGGTATGGGCTTGGGTCCTTCCTAAGGGTGGCTGTGGGATCTGGCATTCTCCAGAAGCTGCAGCTGTGTTCAACCTAATGTGAATGCACAGAGGGTTCGAACACAGGCATGAAGTCTATTTTTCACTTTAGGTGCAGAATTAGGTGAGGACAGGGATATCTGAGAGTAATGGCCACAATGAAGAAGCAGTAACAAGCAGTGAAAGAGTAGTTTCTCCTCTGATCAGGTGCCCCACAGTAGTTCTGTACAACTAACCTGTGGAGTTTTGCACGCAGGAATGGTTTCTTGAGAGAGGATCAGCAGCAAATGCTGTGTTAAGTCTTTGCTTCCTCTCCCCTTGCATTTGGGCAGCAGCCTTCTGCTAGATTAATGATTTGAAGAGCTGCTTTGTGGACTGGATTTGTGAGGATGATCTGGTTTAAAAAAAAAAATAGCTGAGGGGAAAAAGAAAGTTATTTTTAACCCAGATCGGTTCATTATTCATGCTTAACAGGAGAGGTTTACCAAGTCAGGAAGGCAGAAGTGGGAGGGAAGCACGCTGCAGAGCAAGATAGAGTCTCAGCTGCCTCAAGTGAAGCTGTGAGGCCTGGGCTTCAGCCTCTGCTGTGAGCTCAGTTTCTGGAAATATGGCAGGTTTCACTCTGCTGCAGAATTTTTATTTTTTTTTATGACTCAATGGTCTGGATTTGAACTGAAAAATGTAACTGTTTAAGGTTGTTGCTTTTCCAGGAAGAGAATCCCTACTTTTATTTTTCTTATTTTTAAGACTCCTAGGTTGGAAAAGGCAAAATTATTTTTCTTTTTTTCCTTCTTCTTTCTTGCCCGCATCCAAAGACTATGCTTTAATTTGCAGTTTCTCTAAGCTCAGCTTAGAAATTGCAGTGAGAGAGAGCCCTGCTGAGGGGTTAATGGGAAAAGCTGTGTTAGGAGAAGGTGATGGTCACTTCTGGTCTTCTGCACTCTGACCCGCTGGACAGCTGCCCTAGGGGAGGCCAGGCTTGAGGCTTATAGGCTGAGCAACAGAAAGAAGATCAGGCAAAAGTAAAATCCTGGCCTTGAAACCCATAATAATCCTCTCTTTATAAATGTTGGTGTCACAGATGTGTGAAACCACCTCTTTGTAGCAGTAGGATGCCAGGCACAACAGAGACAGTGTCTAGATCTGAAGGAAACAATGAAAACTACGCGTTTGCTACCACAAATGCATTAACCAAGGCAGGCTGAGGCACATCTTGACAAAGGCGAGTTATCCTCCTGCTCATGGATGCCTTTTGTGGGAACTGTGAAAGCAGCTCTTGTTTCTGAAGCCTTGTCACAGTGCCTAAAGTACATAAATTAGTTTCTCTTCTCCTTTCTTTGTTTTCTTTTATCTTGGTTAGTTACTGAACTGAGAGTCTGCCCTCTCGTAATGAGGCCAGAGTGTGTTGAAATTATCTGTGGGCATCAGTTAATAAATAGCAGAATAAAAGGCAAAGAGCTGGCTGAAGGTGATGTGTGTCAGACCTACACAGAGCAACAGGCCCTTTCTGCATGGGGTGAGAGCAGGGGAAGATGAGCATTGGGGCAGGAGGATGCAGCTCGACTGTGCACCCACTGCAATTTAACTAAATTGCCTGACTGTAATCCTCCTCCCCACCTCAAAGAGTAAGGGTATAAATTGCTCTCAGGCTATGGCAAATAATGAGACTGATCTACATGGTGGAAGGCTCAGTGTCCCCTGTGCTGTGCTGGAAGAGAGTGAAGTAAGAGATAGTGAATGTATCAGTGTGGACAATGAAATCTCAAAACCTACTCTAAGGGAAAGCCATCAATTTTGATTTATTACTTGAGTAGCTCTAGTAAGTCATAAAACAGTTAGCACTTATCATCTCAGGAGAAGGTAGGACCAAAATAAACAAATGGGTTATTTACTTGACATTCCTTTTTTATAATTATTCCATGCAGAACTTTTAAGGTTGTCCATCAGTAAGGTTGCCCATCAGTAAGGCTGCCCAGTGTTTTCCTTTGGGAAAAGCTGTTTTCAATTGCTTTTAACAATTCTTAACCATTTGGACTGTAATTTTTCACACCAGATAACTGGCTCAGACCAAATAGTTTTGGAAAATTTCCAAGACATTATGGTTTTAGTGGGGTGGGGGAAGGGGGAGGTTGTGGTGATGTTTGAGGCATTACATGAAGAATATACATTCACTCTTCTGTCCATGCTAAAATTTAATATTTTTAAAAATACTTCAAAGTGAGAAGGTAGTATTTGCTGTCCTGTGGTGATCTGCCAAGATTTAGCAATATTATAAAACTATGAAAAAAAGTATTTAAAAAATCAGAACTGAGCACTGTTCTTGCCCTGCCAGCTCAAGGGTAATGGGATATTGTGCTCTGAGAGTAACTGAGCAAATAATTACATGTCATTTGTCTGCTAAGTCTGTGGTTCAGTTTTCAGTACAAAGCTTGTGGATTTCTGTGTTTCTGCATATGTTCATGTGGCAAAACTGAGGCCAGGTTATTTGTTTCGGCTCCCAGTGCAGTAAGAAAATATTTTCCTTTGAATAAGGGCTGCAGGACTTGGCCTTCAGTGTGTAACTCGAAACTCTGTCTTTAATACAGGATTGCATTTATTTCTGAAAGACCTGGGGCAAGAAACAAAAATGGGGAAGTGCTTTTCCCTCCTCCAGAAAAACACAATAATTAGTCAAAAATAATAATTTCTATAGAACATGTTCAAGTATTCTTCTAGTTTTAATCTTGTGACATTAGCAATGCAGATAAAATCTTATGGCTTTATTTGGGTGGATCAAGGAACCTAGAAACAGTGACAGTCTATTTATTTTTTTATGGTTGCTGAACCTCTACTAAGAGGTATTATGCATGATGTTTGATTTTTCTGCCTTTGCATCCTCACATCCCCATGGTTACTGTTTGATTAAACTTTGATCAAAGAAAAGACAAATTATATTGTTAGTTATTCAACCCTGTGTGGAAAGGGCTCTGTAAGTCAATTCTAATTTGCACAGGCACAAAATCTGAAATTTTTTTTTTTCAAATAGAATTTCTGCTTTTAGAGGGGGAAAAAAAGGTAGTTTTTAGTAGACTATGCATAATAAGGTATTTTATTTTGTTCCTGGTATAAACTTGTCATTCCTTGTTTTTTTTCATCTATTGACTAGAGCTGCCTACTTGAAAAAGAAAGAACACTCTAAAGTTGAAAAAATACTTTTATATTCAATGTTAGTGACATTAGGGAATCGATGCTTGATTAGGAAATCAAAGCCACATCCTTTTCATTATTTAAAAATGTTCACTTATTTGTGTCTGTTCAGAGTGAACATCAGAGGTGGGATAATTTGGTTATGTCCTTGCAATGCTGAGCAACTTCAGTGTATCGCTAGAACAGAGAGAAGTGAGCCACTTGTAACAGCAGAGGATGTGAACAGCCCTGCATCCTTTATGTACCCATGCATAGAGACTGTATAGGGTATCTCCTATTGGACCAGTTAATAAATGCTCAGCTGGATTTGATTAGCAGCATATTTTTGCCTGATCCATGAGTAGTCAGCTTGGGTTCAGGGCATGCTGCTTGCAAGGCTTGATTGAGCAGCAGTGCATGTGTCCAATGGTGTCAAGCACATGGCTAGGGAGAGATGTCCATGGCTTGGCCTCTGAGGAGACCTGTTTGGGTGTTTGGCCGTGCCTTTAGTGTCACGTGTTACAGTGTGACGTGGCTGGCTCTCTTCTGTACAGGGATAAGCGGGCCAGTTTCAGGCCCGCCTGAGCCTTGCTGTATTGGATTAGGGAGTGACAGAGGGATTGCATGTAGTTTAACAGACAAATGTAGCTGGAGGAAAGCTGTAGAGCTCAGTATGGGAGTCTTGGCAAATTTGGTTTTAGGACCCTGTGATATTCATCACACTATTTGCACTGGCAAGAGAAGAGGAAACTCCTGTAAAAGTAAGGAGTATGGAACCCCATGACAGTCGATGCGGTAAGCACAGGACTGTGCCAAGCTTTGTGGAAAAGAAAGATTCTCATCTGCTTCGTGGTGCTTAAAGCGGCTGGAAAGTAGTGTTAAATTTAGTTAAAACCAGGAAGCTGGCACTCAGAAAAAGCATAGAGAAGCAATTGAAGTAAATACTACTACTGTGACAAAATTAGTCAGTCAGGAGGAACGTTTGAAATATAAAATAATCCTGGAATATGCATCACAAGCACTTAGGGAAAAGTCCTTCAAAGTAATGTGGAAAATGGGACACAAGACAGAAAATAAGGCCTTGCTTAAGCTGAGGCAGCTAACAAACTTGATAGCAACCTGGCCAGCACTCGAAACCATGAAATGTGCAAGAGTTTTAGACTCTTACTTATACACATAAATTAATATGATAACACTAAGAGACCCAGAAAGAAACAACCTATTCATCTCTAAGGGGAAAGAGTGACTGGGGATTTTGCATGCACTTAAAAATGCAGTAGAACTATAGAGCTGTGTTAAGCGAGCAAGAACATTTGCAGACAAATAGTTGACCTGGACTTCATCAAAAGTGAAAAATGTACGAGATAGAAATGAGCTGGAGTACCATATGGTTTGTGACAAGTTATGATAGCTCCTTTCCTCCTTACACAAATCAGGAAATAAATACTTTATTCACTCTTACATAACAAGCCGAGGTTCATTAATCATCTGCTCCGACAACAATAGGAGACAAAAATATCTTGGAGGTGACTCAGATGAGTTATAGTTGAAATTTGCCATGAATTCAAACACAAGAAAGTTATTAAGATACGATTTGTATATGGATAGATGACTCTCAGTCTTTCTCCTTTGCTCCTCTCTTTAGCCCAGCTATGGATTATCTCTCAGTTATGATGGACAATGACATTTAACTGCTTGAGGACTAACCTTTGATGTGACTCAAAAAATTAATCAGCCAGGGGCCAAGCACCGTAGCACTTTCAAACCATTTGTTTCTTACACCACGTGGGAAATGGCATCCAGCTGTCCACATGATGAACTCCTCTCTTCATGCAACCAGATGTAGAGAACTAGGAGGAAGAATATTGCAGCCTTTAAAAGGGAGAAAGCCCCCACCAAGAGGCAGCTTAACTCCAGAGTACAAACTGAAGTAAGTGAACTTCATAATGCTCAGCTAAGGGCAGAAATGTGTCATACCAGTTCAATTCTTGTTGAATCCTTAAAGTTATCTTTTTCCTCTTTCTCCTTCCCCTAAATCTGAGAGCATAAACTTGCTGAACTAATAAAAATGCTGCTCAGTCAGAAGTGTGGCAGACAGATGCCTGGATTAGCTGTGTAGCTACATACCACTTCTTCCAGCAAAGAAAGAGAAAGAATAGGATTTAATTTTAGACTTCGACTGATTTTAGAACTTCTTGAAATGTATGTAACTGCAAAGTACTTTACTAAGCCTCTAAACTTTCCACCCAGATGTCATGCAGTTCAGTTGCAGATTCTTACCAGATGGATTCACAAGCATATGTCTATTTCTTGTTGGTTAGCCAAAGGAATATGACTGAACAAGTCAGTTTATAAAAATGACTTTGACTGATTGTTCCCTTCCTTTCACGTTATTGCTGGAAAAATGTAGGAGAGAGAACAACTGAGAAGCAGACAGTAAATGATTGTCAAATAAGAAGTTAAAATAAAGAGTGTTCTTGACACTTATTATTCTCTACTACAATAGTTTGATGTTATATTCACTTGGAATAGTATAGCATGCACACTCAAAATGCACTTACAAGGGCTACTCTTGACTTTCTGGAACATGGCCTCTTCCTGCTTGATAGCTCATCCACATTTCTCCATCCTCTAAGGAAACTTTTGCAAGTTCTTCCACTTGTCTTTGCCATCTCCTGATTCACTCATGCTTTGACACTTCACTTGGGTATTTTCCTACTTCCGGCATCCCAAAAACCTTTTGGTTCTTCCTTCCAAGCTCAGCACTTGGATGGGCTTCTAAAACCCAAAAGCGGTCCTTAAGGGGACATTGCCAACAGCTCCACAGCAGAACAAAAAATCTTTCTACCTAGCACATCTTTCATGCTAGCACATGCTACAGCTTGGAGTAGGAATAGATGTATGTACAAATGGCGAGAAAAAGTGAAGCTGTTCTTCTGGAAATGAAATCACATATGTGAGCATTGAGGCAGTAAAAGTTGCCTATCACACATGATCAGTAAACAGAGATTTTCCACCATAAGAAAGAAATGCAAAACTGTAAAAAGTGGGCTAACTCCCCAGATAGTCACAGCAGATACACATAGGGCTCAGGACTTATCACAGGACCTTTACCAATATTACAAAAATCTTTGTGATGCATTATGAAAAAGAGGAACCCAGAATCTACCAGAGTGAAATAAAACCCCTCTTAAGACAGCTTCCATTTTAGCTTACCCACATTTCAAACCACCGGTGTAAGATTTAGGTAAAACAAATGAACAACAGACTTAACAGTGGGAAATCTTAATGCAAGAGCACAAGTACTTCCAGGGAACAGAAAATGTTTTAGCCTCTTGTAAATCAAAACTGATAATGCAGTAATGGTAGCTCAGGTTGAAAGGAGACATGGTAATATGGAATTCTTTCACTGAACCCCAAAAGAAACCATGAAAATAGTGGATGTGTATGAAGAACCATAGAAAGGCATCTCCTCTCAGTTATTTGAGCAGGGTTACATGTAACTACTGTGTTACTGTAGCATACTAGATAGTGCTAATACAAATATATGCTGGACTGCGAACTACATGCTCATTAATCCCCACCATGGCTGAAATGCAGGCTGATAAAATGGCAAAAAGTTGCAGAATAATTTGTTTTGAAAGATAATTAAGTGCTGATATACTTTCCTAATAGGGAAACATTGAGTAATGAGTTTGTACAGAGTTTTTAAAATATTTTTTTTCTCAGTTTTTCAAAGCAATTTGATAACAGGAAATATGTCTTTTGGTAAATCTTGACTTGAGTGAAATTCTTGAGATAGCAAGAAATTAGACTTGATTACTGAGGACATCCCTTTTAAATGGGTATAGCCAAGACATATTGATAAGCTATGGCTTATAAATAGATAAATGACTTCTGGCTGTTAAACCTTACAGTGAGTTGTCTTGAAAGCTCCTTCATTTGAATGGATGATGATCTGTGAAAATCTGTAAGGACTGCCAG
Organism: Serilophus lunatus; assembly: GCA_013399895.1. Taxonomy (NCBI): domain Eukaryota; kingdom Metazoa; phylum Chordata; class Aves; order Passeriformes; family Eurylaimidae; genus Serilophus; species Serilophus lunatus. The sequence continues at coordinate 23,469 of VXBA01004344.1, forward strand.
TGGATCGGCTGATGTTTGAAGTGTAGGAGCTGCAGCTTCATTTGCCTCCTGAGGCTTTAATGTGTGGTGTTGTGTGTATAGATGGCAATGAGAGACCTTAGATCCAGAGACTTTCAGGTCAAACAAGCCCCTTTGTGCGGTAAAACCAGAAAGAACTGGGAGAATATAGGCTAAGAGCAGACTTAACTGAAGCTGCTTGGGGCTCCAGGTGGATGTGATAGAGCACAAAGGGTGAGGAAGACATGACCTTGGGAAGTGTTTTGGCCTCAGCACTGGTAAAGTGATAATCAGTTGTGAGACTGAGCACAGTACAGAAGGCAATTTCTTCTGCTTTGCTTAGGAAAGCAAACCTTTGCATAGTGCATTTCAAAAAGACTAGATTAAGAATTCTCCTGCTTGGTGTCATGTAGAAATCTTATCCTTCAGGTCCCTGTGAGACTCATGCTGAGCACCTAACCAAATTCAGATAATATGAGGCAACAGTGTTTTCCATGTGTACCTAGACTGCGAAACTGTCGCTTTTTTTGATGACTGCTTCCTTGTTAGAGATGAAAATCTAAAAAGTATGGCACATACTGTATGTGGCTGACAGGACTCAGAGGAATTTTCCCTGAGGTGCCCCTCATGGAATTTCTACATCATTTCTCTGAAGAGTCTGTCTCCCTCACAAAGACAGTGCTATTGCAGGAGCTGAGCAGCTCGCCAGAGCACAAAATATCTTTCTAATTACTTCACTGCATAAAGGATAATTATAGAAGAAGAAGGATGAAAACCTAAATGAAGTACAGAGGCCCTTGAAAAATGTCACCAGGTCAAAACATTGCTGCCATCTCCTTTCCTATTGACCTGTCCTGTCATCTCAGCATTAAATGTCCACTTCCTTTAAATAGCTTTTTATACTAACCAACTCTCCTAATTAACAAAGCTTCTTGAACTTCATTTTTGTTGACTGCCTTCAATAGAAAGCTTTAATGTTTTGTTCCTTGTAACTCAGCAAGTTTTCTGTACTCTGCTTACATTGCTTCAAGCAGCCAAGCAATGGTCATCTGCCCTGACCATGCTAACTTGACTTCTTCAGCCAGAAACAAAACAGACTCTGTGAGTTTGGGGTGTGAGATGGGTGAAGGAGAATAGACATGGTCTGTAAGGGAGAGGATGTATCTTGCATCAGTAAACACAAAGAGGAAGAATTCTGCCTCTTTTGTCTGTGGACTGAGAAAGCTGCTTGATATTCCTCCTCCTCGGCAGCAAATGACAACACAAAAGGTGATCATGCTATTAATTCAGATGAATAGTAGCTCACATCCCTGCATTATGTAATTATTAAATTAAAGTGAAGGATCAGTTTAAAACATCATTAAAATCTAACCAGCAGAAAATAATATGATTACACTGACATTTGATTTAATCAAATTCTGTAAGTGAGGAATATTGAAATGTGTATTAGCTCTAGAAGGTCTCTCAAAGCAGCAGCATCTGGTACCCTACACCTCTGGCCATGGTGCTTCTCAGAGACCAGGGAGTAGCAGAGAGGTGCAAGAAGTTCTTGGGATCCCAACCCAGTTAAAGATCAGCAAAGCCAGCAATAAAGGTGGCCTGCACACAGTTGTTCAGAACATCGTTGAGTTAGTTGAGAAGGATTTTCACATTATCAAAATGAGTATTATTCATTCAATTCAGCCTTGGCAGTCAAAAAACCAACTTGATTCTCTGAACTTTGGGAAAAAATGGCTCCAAGCCAAAGCCTCTTGAAATCAAAACAAAGATCCCCTGCTGAGTTCAATAGTTTGCTGGATCTCACCCAATGCAAGTAATTCCCCCTTTTTTTTTTTTTTTTCCTAGAGTTAGTTTCTTTTTCCTGTAGCAGCTATATTTTCCATTGTGGCTACCTTCATTCATACACTGCTGTTCTCTTACTTACGATTTCAGACTCATATTGTTTCCATTACTTTATAATTTTGCATTGTCAGGATAGTTTTCTCTGTGGTTTCACAGAGTGAATTGACCTACTTAAAAATAAAGGTTGCCAGCATAAATTAGATTAGGTTGGTCTAGTGGACTGAAAAAGCACTGTAACATGCTGTGTTTGTCTTTATTTCTGTCAGTAAGAATGGCTTGGTGAAAAGACTGCTATTATATCTTCTTGGTTTACACTGTTACTAATTGCAGGTCTGATGGTATCCTGTTAGGATGCAACAAGACCGAGTGATCAGTTATTTCAACTAGAAATGTAACAACTCCATTGTTTTATTTTTAGTTATGAGATTTCACATTTCATTTGAAATTAAATCATATGAATCATATGAATCTGGTTAGTAATAAAGTAATATGACTTACTAACAGGGAGGATATTTCTACCTTCATAAGATCATCTAAATTGTGAACTCTCACGCCTAAGAAAAGTATCTTTTCCCATGTTTTAGAGATTGCAAGATAACTTGCAATAACTTGGATAACTTGCTCACTATATCTTGGCACAGGTCCGGGGTCTCTCGTTCATGAGCTATGGATACAGCAGACACAGGAAGGCTGATTAATGTTACCAGCCTCATCTACCAAAAACATATTAAGTCTGACTCTTTCTAGGTACAGTGCGAATACTTTGAAGCTGAGCTACTGCTGGAATACCAGCTGTCTCCATCTTCTTATGCTTGCCCTTAAACCTGTGGTGCTTTTTTGTACAGTGAAAAGCAGACTAGTACCTTCTTAAGAAGGATATTGTCTCCTGTCAGTCCTATTGTTCCTGTAAATACCTCTCATCACTACTAAAAAAGGACAAGAGGATAATAGATATTCATCCTGAATGGAGCACAGAAGCACTTCACCTTGGGAACTGCATTGCTTTGCAGCCAGAGTCCCTGCAAATGTCAAAGCGAGATCTATTAACAATAATGCATGGATAATAATTAGTAAATAATTGATGTTGACATTGCTATTTGATAGTGTGTATGGCTCTTCTGAGTGCATTGTAAGCTGAATGGTTGACTCCACTGGTAAAGGCTGCATTGCTTCTTGGCTTGTTATATCTAGCTGTCTGTCATTCCACTATCTAATGGATGGGTGTGTAAAGATTGTTATGCTGAGCAGCAGGTTACCAACACTTCTCCGATGTGTGGGAGCAATTCCCCACAACTCTATATCATACCGTAACTCTTTCTTATCAAGCCAATTTTTAACACAAGCTGCAACCCAAAGAGACTCTCTTTTAGATCCAATTTTCAATGTGGAAACTGTTATTGTTTTAAACCTATTTTCTACTCTTTTGTGTGCTTTGCTGTTTGTTACTAGGAATTCAATCTATCTGTCAAAAATGGTTTTTGCATTGATTGTAGAATGGTTTTGTTATTTTTAAGGCCTTGGCTGTATTGTGGCTGTCATCTCAAATGTATTGGGACTGTTCAGATTTGTTGTTTTCTTCCTTGTAAGTTGATGCTTTGAAAAGAGAAGGAGAAAGGAATGGGACAACTCAAGATGGAAAGACTTGGGACAATGAACAAGGTAACATCTTTTCTCACTTTTTCTTCTGGAGAAACCCATCTTGTGTTTGTACCATTTCTGTGTGGATGCACAAGGTTTCAGCTTCTCCCTGGGTTTTGCACTGTGTTGGGTTTCTGCCTCAAATACCTTACCAGCTTATGCTGCTGTGATATCTCTATGTGAATGCCATGTAGTCCTGACTAACAGAGAGAAAGACTAATGACATACCTGCCTTTCATAGCATTCAGCGTTGTGTAGCAGTGGTTGCTACAGAGTGCCTGGTAAGATTATCATCTTTCCTTGGCTTTTGATAGGACAATTTTGTTTCTGTCCTCAAATCCTAGCAGTGTTATTTACCCCCACTACTTTCTGCTCCCTACACTCTGGAAACAGCTTTATTTCTACAGCTGAGCAAGCCTAGAAAATCCAAGTCTTCTTTCCTAAAACATAACGACACCCTGAAACATGCTCATAGAAGGGTTTCACAAGGTTGGGCTAGCTGGAAGAGGAAGCATTAAAAGAAATGGGCATGGAAGCACAAATACAGATTTTAATGATCAGACTCGAAATTGACTGAGGGTCAGGAAAGTGCTTGCTAACATAAGGCAAGTTGTGCTGGTGAAAAATGTAGCATAACTGAAAATAGAACAGCTTGCAAGTTATTTAACAATGCACTGCATACAGCAGTTGTTCAGAACAGCCGGGAAGAAGCGTCTCAGGTAATAAATGCTGTAGTGGAGTTTAGGTAGGTGTGAGATGTTTGTCCATACTGAATGCATTAGCAGCTTGTTAAGGCCAAGCAAAAAATAAATCACTGACTTCAACAGACTTTACTGTGTACTAAGTCCTTACTTTTAGATTTACACAGTAAACTGTGCTGCCAGAACACATCTTGAGTCAGTGAGCTGCTACTCATGAGCTGAAGGAGGTAGCTTGATTTATGTGGTAAACAGTATGCATACTTAAAGAAAATCAAGGTATTTCCTCGTGCAGGCGTCAGTGCCTGCATGCACTCCCCCTTTTGCACTATTGCCAGGGAGAAATTCTTGGCTTTGGTCCTCAAGTTTCCTGAAGAAGGTATAGCAGATGGCTGGAGTTATTTATTCCTTTCAAGGGTGAAAAAATCCCACTATCTACTATCTCCACTGAAGAGATGTTGCACCTATTGAATCTATAATCCTTTGAGCTTCTTCACTCTTGACATAGAAATCACCTCACTGTTCATATTCCAGTAACCCTGAAGATTTCTTGTCCACAGCCTCTCAGGATCCATTTAGATGGTGAAACCTATTCAGATGCCAGCACTCATATTAGTGCTGCATTTTGTGCTTGAATGGGTTAGCACTATGAAACTTAACTCTGAGACAAGTGCTTGAAAGCCCTGCCCAAGGGACAAAACCTACATTCAACCTCCTCTATTCCTTATTTGCCTTTCTTTACTCTTCGTCTTTCCTGAAAATGTCCTTGCCTATCAGTTATTACCTCACATGAGCATATGGTAGACAGCTCTGTACAGAGTTTAAAGAACATGAGTCATGACTCTGCTATATCTCATGCTGTCTATACCGGCCAGCTTTGCAGATCTATCTGACCTATATATTTCATCTAAGATGCATATCCATGCTGTCAAGATGGCTTCAGAGCTTTATTTGGCAGGTAGACTTGTATCATTGAGGTGCTTGGGGACATTAACTGACCATGCTTGCAGAACATCACTTAAGAGAGAAGGAAAGGTTACTCATCTACCAACACTAATTTTCTGTTCTGTTTTAGTCTGTGAAGAATTTTCAGGAAGCCACAAGATATGCCTGATCCCTTCTTTTGGTTTTGTATGCAACTGTGGTAGTGGAGGTGATAGTAGTAGTGACTGGGGGTACCATTAAGGCAACTATTTCCTGAGTAACCATGTTGTGTGTGTGTGTGACTGTAGATGGAGACAGCACATCTCAAAGAAGGTTGATTAAAGGTTAAATAATCTTTCTTTTCATAATGAGTCCTATGAGGCTCTCTAAGTTGCTGCAACAGACTATGTGAACAACATCATTGCACATTTCTTTTAGCAGCCCTGAATATTTTCCATAATTGAAAATGGTTTGTTTTACAGATCAGATGTCCTATTTGTATTGTTATGACTTCTTGTCATGCATCATCAATGCAACATCAGTTGTATTTTATCTCTTATGATTTCTAGAATACATCTAGTGTTGATTTTTTTCAGTCCAGCAAGAGCTTAATTCTCTTCTCATCTCGTTACAATATGAGAAAATTGAGATTGCTTGGGGGACATTAGTTAATAAAACTATTGCCTCTAATTCCCAGACTACTGATGTATTTTTCCATCTTTACTTAATGGGATATTATCTCTCATGTTGAAATATCCAGACTATAGTGGTAGAGAAATGTTATAGATAAATTTGCACTGAAGGGAAAAAAAACCCAGGAAATGGTTATGATTTTGAATGAAGAAGGAAGCCCCCTATTAGGCAACTTATCTTTTTTGTTTGACTTAAAGCTGAAATCCAAAACCTGATTCTCCACTTGCACTGGTTCTATATTTGCCCCATTGGCTTCTGTGGAATTAGTCCTAATTTAAAGTGATATGAGAAAAATTGGATCACTGAGGTCTCATTATTCCAGACTGTAACCAGTGACCTGGTATAGCTTTTAATTCTGTGGCTAGAAGGATGCTGTAAAGGTTGAGAGGTTGTTCATCACAAAGACAGGAAGATAAGACAAAGCAAAAATAAAGGGCTTCAGACTATTTAATTCCAGGGAGCTTGTCCTCACAGGCCACAAGGGATGGCTTTGCATTTCCATTAAGTCACTATGTTCTTGGAATTGCATTTCCCAGGCATTTTCTGTAGAGTACTAAGACAGCTCACTGACAGTGTCCAGATGCACAACATTCTCCTGACAGTGATCAGTATTAGTTCTAAGTCTCTGCCAGCATCCTCTCCACATCCCTTTTATATTAACACCTAAGGAGAATAATCATGTTTTAAATCAAGTAGCTTCCCTGTGGAAGAAATTAGTGGTGAGCAAAGCAGAGAGCAAACGAGCACTGACGGGGTCACATAGACATTCAGCCAGACCATCCTTTTTTCCATTTGGAGTTTACTGTACAGTCTAATAAAGGCTCTGGAACAAAAAGCTCTTTGGTATATTACTGTAGCAGAATGTTAGGCTGTATTACAGCTGGCTTACTCAACCTCAGTGATAGCAGGCAGCAGTTCTTAGTTCTGTGCTTGGCCATAATGGGAGAAGAGCTACCTCCTCTTCGTCCCCTCCCCTACCTCTGGAGCAGGATCTTGCTTTCTCAAAGGAGGACACAAACTATTTATCTGCCCCACACCACCACCACCCTATGGCTTGGAGGCCATCAGCAGTACACATATCACCACTAGCAATCTCTGCTTCAGTCCATTTCCACCTCTGTGCACCATAGTGCTTGTGTTCACCGTGCTCTGTTGCACCATGTATTTCTCTTCAGGGTCACACCCTGCTCTGTCTCACCTTCTTGTGGCTTTCAGAACCTCCTGACAAAATCTTACCTGTTTTCTGTCTCTGGTTTTGCCCAGCCAAAGATAGGTTGCGTCATCTGATCTACCTGTTTTCTACATGTGTGCAATTCAGTCCCATACTCCTCCCGTGGCAGACCTGATCTTTTGTGAGATTATTTCTTCCTGTCTCCTTACAAAGCATTTGCAGGCAGCCAGGAAAGTCACTGCTTTAATTTGACAGTGTTTTGTACTTACTGTGCTCAGGTCTGAGGCAGCACAGGCTACATCTAGCTTCAACAGCATGTGTTTAGACTTCTAACTATCCACTGAAATCAATAACAGGGGCACAAATAGGAATTCAAAGCCTTAATGTTTCATTGGCGATGAACTTTGGTCCTATAAAACAATACTACAAATGATTTTAACCTTCCTTAATCCTTCCAGCAAGCCAACGTTTGTCCTCTCACCATGGACTGCAAACAAAATGTTTGCATTTACAAATGATCCATCTTGCAGGAAAAAAATAATCCCTCTGAGCTCCTGAGTTCTCTAACACAAAGCATTAGTACCTTTGCTGAGGGGATAAAACTTCATCGTCGATTGAGAAAACAGAACAAAAAAGCACTTGATCTGATTGACACAGCTATTCTGGTTGAATTGGGTGGTATGTTTAATCAATAAGCTTTGTCCATTGGAATACTAATGTTTATCTTGTTGCTGCTTCCCAAAAAACTGTTTGCTATGGAATTACTTGTTTAATATGGTGGACAAACGCCTAACTGCATCAAGAAAGCCTGAAAGTCAGAGAGTGTGAACAATAGGGCTGTTCTTAGGGAGCCCAGGTATGGTAGCTTATAGATAGTTAATCCACCCTCGTTTCTTACCTTAGCTGTTAAATATGTTATGCTTCGTTGTAACTGGTGTTTCAAGTGGCCACAGGTTTCCAGTGCGGTAGTATATAGTGACTACAGTTACCATGGACTCTCGTTTGTAGGTCTCAAAGTACAACCCAGTAAGCAGTCATCCTGTTACAGTTCAGTGAATTTTACTTACTGTCTGTGGTTATGGAAAACTGACCTCTTCGTGCACTTCTCAGATATAATATGAAGATTGATGGATGTTTTAGAATCCTAAAATACAAATCGGGTAAATTTTTTTTGATCAGTGCCTCTCAGCTCAGTAACACCCTTCCACACAAAAATTAAGTTGTAGGAGGTATAAACTTTTACATTACCATTGGAAAGAGGGCTACTCTGTCTGGATCATATCTCTAAACCTCCACAGACACTTTCTGAAATCTAATTGTTGAGGATGGGAGCACTGGCATTAATATGCTATTGAATTTGAAGTAGGTTATTGAAACTTCAATGAGTCCTTAATCATATTTCCTTTAAAGTTTCATTTAAAGTCAATCACAAGGAGTAGTTAGTGATGCAAGTGATGAAAAAAAATTAGTCTTTATTCAGGGAAGTTGGACTATATTTAACTATTATTCTGTTAAGACACTCCACCTTCCTGTAAACAGCTAGACAGCTAGGAAAAAATAGTCTTTTTTGTTTTTTAAACACACCCTGGATAAACAAATTGCTTCAAACAAAATACAGGAGCTGCAGAAATATACATTATATTTGTCTTGGCTGGATATTGCTGCACTCATGAATATTTTTCCTTCTTGTTTTTAAATGAATAACGTTAGTGTAGTTTCTCAACAGATACCGGTGATGATTTTGGAAGGCTTTAAACATTTACTTAATATCTTATGTAATTTAAAAGGGCTTTCTTATTAACAAAGACTATTACCATTTACATAATTGTAAAAAAAAAATCATCGGAATATATTTGAGGTGATCCTCCTTTTAAAATACAGGTTGGAAAACAATTAGGAATTTGCCTGATTTTGAGTAGCATCTGTGAAGAAGGTAGTGGAATATTTTAGCAAATGTAGATGTACATAATTATTTAAAGTTCATGAGGGGAAGCAAATATTGGGCTTGTTTGTTCATAATGAAATTGTTACCTGCTTCACACATGGCCCTTCTGGAATTGAGTATTTCTCAACAGTATTAGAAATGACTGCTTCAACATAAACAAGAAAGTGTTCAATGAAATCAGTTTATAAGTACTATATTCTTTAAAAATATTCACCACTCTGGGTTCAAAATAAATAAGGGCTGCAGAATACATGCATCTATATGCACTGTGGGTGCCCCCTAGGAATTTTTATATTTGTTACTCAATTTGAAAAAGAAAAATTGGCAGACGAGTGACAGTCTCAAAAAAAATGTTTGTATGTTTTTACATTTCAGGAAGAAGAGGCGGCTGAGTAAAAGAAATATGTTAATACTGGCTCCTCTACTGAGAGAATGATGGCAATATTATTGAGGAATATTTAAGATTCCACGGAGAAGAAGGATATTATGAATATTTCAGCTGCAGTGCAAGCCTCGTTCAGATAAAATAAAGCTTCATTATAGCTACTGCTCCTGAAACTATTTTATTTTATTTTTAAACACATATATTTGTTTCTATGCACAGATTCTGAGAGCCCTAGAGCTGTAAACTCTGAAGAGGGACCAGAATCAGGATGTGAAAGAATGGGCTCCAAAAAAAGCCTTATCTTGCTTCTCTGCTGAGTCAAGCTGTCATGGTGTGTGTGCCCTGGCTGTCTCAACATCAAGCTGTAGCATGGTGGATGGAAAGTGTTCATTTATCGCCTAGACAGGCTCTAAGGGGCTCTGCTGCAACTTGCACTTCTGCTGAGAAAATGCCACATGCTGGGCTAAGTTCATTTGTACTCAAACTCCATTAAAGCTAATAGGCTATCCCAGGGGATGAAGATGGTTCCTTGAAGCTAGGTGGTAATGAAAGAAGACATCACTTAGGGGAGCCAAGATACAGCTGAAATGAAAAATGAAACTGTTTATTCCTAGGTCAGGAGATGGTTTTCCTTTTTCAGTTTATCTCGGCCTGGAAAGAATTTTGTAGAATGGGATATCCATACTCTTCCCTAGGCTGGGTAATGCACTAGCATGCATGTGCTTCCACACTGTGTGGCTTCCTCTAGCCTTCTGTTTCAATCTCACTCTTGCTAGTCTGCCTATTGGTTAAAAACTACAGTACTTTTTCCTAGTCTTTCTTGCCCTAGCTGAGGTCTTCTTTTTTTGAGAAAAAAAATAAAATCTAATGCTTTATTGTTTCTCAAGCTAAACTCGATAGTGATGTGCATGTTAGTAATTAACTGAAATGTATTTTAAAGCTGGCTCTTGCCTAGGCATATTCGATAGTGGGCCATCAGCTGAAAGTGTAGGCAGTCAGCCTTCAAGTGTGATAGTGTCTTAGGCTGCAAGCCTCCATATCTCTTTCCTACCTTTTATTTATGCCTTAGTACTTTCCCAGTCCTCACAGAATTTGTGCTATCAGGATTTCTGTCCTTCTCTGGGCTGTCAGAGAAACCCTGCCAGGAAATACATTGGAGACACAGAGCACTGACATTCAGATTAGTTTGATATCCCTAAATGGAGACTGTATGGCTTTTCGGTGAAGAGTTGTGGTGTCTCCTGGGTCATGCAACCCATAAATGAGGAACGGGAAGGGAGTTTAGTGTTAAAGGTGTACACCAGGACAGAGTTCTGGAAAACATTGTTTTCAAACTTCTATGAGTTGGAACATTTTTGAAATGGCGGCCGATTTTGTATATTGAGATAAGAGCTAATCTGTTTTAGATGACACACAGTGTACAATGTATCTTTCTTTACACTCCAGATGTAAGTAATAATAACTTTTCAACTCAGATTATATAGAGACCTGTGTGTATAGTTGCCTCATTCAGTCTTCTTCACTGTTGGACCAAGCATTGGCCGTGACATCTCCTAAGGCACCTTCTAGCAAGTTCAGTTACAGGTGTGAGTGTTCATCTGAAAAACTCAGCTTGCAGCTTCAGATTGGTTGGCATCAAATAGATCAACAGTCCCTCAAGAAGCACTTGTACAGGCTGCCTCTGGGCTGTCTCTATGTTACACAGTGCATGGGAACTTGTATACAGTCACTTCTTACACAAAGCATATGATCTGGGCCTGAGAGCATGCATGATTAACGGTGGCAACTGGAAGACGCTCATAAACTTTCTCAAAGTTCACTGTATGGAAAAAATAACCACCTGATGACATTTCGCTGGGCAATGTGACAACAGGAGACGTTAATTTTCTTCCTTGAGTACTCTGACAACAGGGAAGTGGTAAAAGAAGGAGTTGTCTGTTGTGAGGATGTATTAATACTTTCTGAATAGGTAGCTCACAAAAGGACAATGGGAAGATACACCTCCCCCAGGAGTGCTGCTGGGAAAGGTCTGTCATTCAAAGGGAAATGGAAGAAGGTAAGGCAGTTCTCCCTCTTACCTATTTTGTTTCTTCTCCTGAGGACTAAGTTGCTAGCTCTCTGACAAAATAAGAGCAAGAGACCTCCAGCCCTCCTAAACTTAAAAAAACAGCTGTGCCTTCTCCCAGCTGTGGTAAGAGTGCAAAGGGCTTGGAAAAGGAGGCTCAAAGCACCGGACAAGGTGTTGGTGGTGAAGTAAACGTGGGCATAACTACACCAGCCACCTGTCACAGAGCTCAGTCCTGGAGTTGGAGAGCACAATCCATGCCAGTCGAGGATTTGTCCTGACACTTTTTTTAAGTAGAAACTGCAGGGCTGTTAGTAAGCATACTGAGAAAATGAAGGACCAGGGCAGGAGCATAGCCTCTTCTCTGAAGTGCCAAAGGCACACTGTAGGTAAGGGGAACTAAGCCAAGACACACAGCTCTTCTTCCCTCACCAGGCTGATGGAGGCAGCACCTCATAGAATCACAGAATGATTTGCATTGGAAGGGACCCTTAAAGATCATTTTTTTTCAACTCCCTTGACACTGGCATGGACACGTTTCGTTACATCAAATTGTTCAAAGCCTCATCCAACCTGGTCTTTAATACTCCGGGGATGGAGCATCCACAACTTCCTGGGCGATGTGTGCCAGTGTCTCGCTACCTTCATTGTAAAAAATGTTTTCCCCATGTCCAATCTAACTCTACCCTTTTTCAGTTTAAAACCATTGCCCATTGGTCTATCACTACAGGAAAAGTCCATCCTCATTTTTCTTATAAGCCACCTTTAGGTACTTGGAAGACTATGAGATCTCCCTAGAACCNCTCCCCGCCCTCACCGCAACGGGGCCCGGCCTCTTTGTGCCGCCCGCCCCAGCGCCGCACTGCCCTCTGCCTTGTCTCGTCTCGCCCCTGCTGCGCTCCGGCCGCCGGCGCTGCCGCTGAGGGGACGGGCGGGTCAGCCGGCCCTCGCCCTGCTGCGGGGCTTTCCCGCCTCTCTTCCCGCCTCGTCCCTCTGCCCCCGGCGTGGGTTTCTCGCCGCCCCTTGCCCCGGGGCTGCCTGTCAGCTCCCCGTGCGCGCTGCCCCTGGAGCTGCCTCGCCGTCGGGGATGGCGCGGCTGCCGGCGCCCGTGCGCGCCTGAGCCGGAGGGGTGAGCCCGCCGCCGCCGCCGCGGGAGGAGGAGGAGGAGGAGGACAAGGAGGAGGAGAAGGAGAGATGAAGCGCTTCCAGCCGGGGGTCGCGCTGCTGCTCTCGCTGCTGTGGGAGGTGAGGTGGGCTGGGGGCGGGGGCGCTTCCCTGCGGCAGCCCCGGGTTCATTCCGGGGCGATCCGCCATCGGTCGCGACATGGAGCTGCGCAGCTGGCGGAGGGGAATCCTCACCCAGCCGGNGCCTATGAGATCTCCCTAGAACCTTCTCTTCTCCAGGCTGAACAGCCCCAACTCTCTCAGCCTGTCTCCATAGGAGAGGTGCTCCAGCCACTCCGAGCATCTTTGTGGCGTCCTCTGGACTCATCCCTCCCTGCAGGAGGGGTGTCGCCCCCGCGGAGCCCGTTACAGTCCCCTCGGGGCAGGTGCGGGGGAGGGCGCGGGGCGCCCACCTCGCTGCCACCGCCCCCTCCCGGCCGGGCAGCGGCGCGGGGCGGGGCCGGGGCGGGCCGGCTCCGCTCCCCGCCCTCACCGCAACGGGGCCCGGCCTCTTTGTGCCGCCCGCCCCAGCGCCGCACTGCCCTCTGCCTTGTCTCGTCTCGCCCCTGCTGCGCTCCGGCCGCCGGCGCTGCCGCTGAGGGGACGGGCGGGTCAGCCGGCCCTCGCCCTGCTGCGGGGCTTTCCCGCCTCTCTTCCCGCCTCGTCCCTCTGCCCCCGGCGTGGGTTTCTCGCCGCCCCTTGCCCCGGGGCTGCCTGTCAGCTCCCCGTGCGCGCTGCCCCTGGAGCTGCCTCGCCGTCGGGGATGGCGCGGCTGCCGGCGCCCGTGCGCGCCTGAGCCGGAGGGGGGAGCCCGCCGCCGCCGCCGCGGGAGGAGGAGGAGGAGGAGGACAAGGAGGAGGAGAAGGAGAGATGAAGCGCTTCCAGCCGGGGGTCGCGCTGCTGCTCTCGCTGCTGTGGGAGGTGAGGTGGGCTGGGGGCGGGGGCGCTTCCCTGCGGCAGCCCCGGGTTCATTCCGGGGCGATCCGCCATCGGTCGCGACATGGAGCTGCGCAGCTGGCGGAGGGGAATCCTCACCCAGCCGGGGGGTGTGCGGGGGAAGTGATTTATTTTGGGGTTCATGCCTCTGCCGAAGCGGGTTTGGGCTCCACGGGCTTCAGGGCAGTGTGCGGTCAGGAGTGCGTGGGAGCGGCGGGGCCGGGCGAGGGCCGGCGGGGCTGCGCTGCCCGCGGGAGCTGCGGTGCGGGGGTTTGCGGGCGGCAGCGGCGGCAGGGCTCGCCTGCTGCCCAGTGTCTTGCCTGGGGAGCAGAGGAAGATAATCCGCGGTGTGATGGAGCAGAGTAGCACGGGAACCGTGGGCAGGAACACAGGCTGCTGGGAGCTGGTCCTTCCCAACAGGCTGGCTGACTCTTCAAGGGACGCGAAGCGTGCGCCTGTCAGTAAGGATTAAACAGAAGGTGCACCTCTTATTTTAAGTGTCCTTTCGTGGCAAAGTGTCCATTTAGAGTTAGATAGAGGTGCCGCAGCGTCAGCTCAGAAGGAGCTGTGGCACCACCCGAGGAGCGTGGGTAAACTTCTGGGAAAGCCTCGGTAGCTCAGCTGCCGTAGTTACGGCAAACAAACAAGGAATTAGGAGCTTTCATTAATTGGGGATGGGTGTGTGTGTGTGTGTGTGTGTGGTGGAATTTCCGCCACGCAGTTACAGAATCGTAGAATAGTTTGGTTGGAGGAGACCTTAAAGATGCTCTAGTTGCAACTTCCCGTCGCGGGCAGGGAATGCCATTCGACAGATCGCGGGCTTGGGAACCAGCTTTCTTTTTTTTTTCAGCAGGCTGATCCATAGGTTTAACCTTGGGGCTGGGGACAGACATCGGTAGCCCCCGTGCCGCTCCCGGTGGCAGGTTTGCCAGAGTCACCGCCGGGACACCCACGTGCAGTGCCAGCATGCCGGGGTGACCTCGGGAGCACCCGCGGGCTTGTCTTAGATACATCCTTACGTTTTTAAAGCCCAGAGGCAGAGTAGCTGAAAATGTCAAGAGTGGTGGAGAGCTGCGTTGCCTCTGTGATGGAGCAGTTCAGACAGAAAATGAAATAATTATTTATTTTATTTTTTCTTTAGAACAGCACGCCACAAAACCCATACATGGAAACCAGAGTGCTGGCTGTGTAATTACTGCTTTCAGTAATGGATATAATTCATGAAAATGATATTTACTATATGTTTATGCCACCTACGCAGATGAATGATTTCTGGTGTGTTTCCCACTATGTTATCCAGCATCATCCTATTAAAACATTCAGATTAAAATCACCACTTAATGTAAATAAATGTAACTCGTTGCAACTTAATTGGTCAGCATATCGTTATCCCGGCTGTAAACCTGGCCCTGATCCTGGCCCACAATTGCTCTTGACTCTGCAGAACCTCTTCAGAAAGCAGCAGTAGTAAATGAAATGAGCACGACCATTTCCCTGAGGGATTCTGTTCATCTGAGACTGTAAAAGGTTGCGCCCCTCCCGGATCTGTTTGATTAGATGTCTCTGGTCTCTTAATATGTGTTCTGTTGAAAAAGATCCTTGATGCCTGAAAGAAGTAATTTGCATAAATCCTCTTTGGATGTAGCCGATATCGCTGTTATTTAAGCTTTTGTACTGGTTTTAATTGTGGGTTTTTTCCTTTTAATCTAGAATGTTTGTTTTGCCATCTGGTCTTGTGAATTTTTTTCTTTTTTTATTGGAAATGCTTAGGATGCTTATTAAAAGGAAATGCTATGTAAATAAGGTTGTATTCTACAGGAAAAAAACGCCAAGAAACAGAATGCTGGGGGTTTAAATACCTTAATCAGAGACATCTGGTTGTTTTGAAGGTTTTTGATGTGTGAAACTTTCACTGACTTCTGCACAAAGTTCCATACTGGATTATACCTGGAATAGCATTGCTGCAATTGTTCTAAATCTATTTGCAGCTTGGAAGTGATCTTAGTTATTACTGAACAGAGCATGGGCTGAGGAGTATGTTTTTCATTGATCATTATGCAAACTGTTACCCAAATACTGGGATGAAGCTTTTTAGTCCTTCAGGGCAATTTGCAAATGTACTGATTCTAATCAAGATTTCCTTGGTTAAATTTCCCAAAATACTTGTTGCAAGATATTCACGTGTTGTCTCTTCATGTGCATGCAAAACCACTGTTTCTGGTTATATCGAAGAAAGGAATAAACTCCCTCACGAGGAAGCACACATCATATTACTGGTGGGTGTGAGCTTGGATGTGGGGAGTGTGCATGGCTTTCAGTTTGAAGCCTAGTCAGTAGCTGAGGGAGTGATGGCTTGCTGTTCCTGATGGAAAGGCAGAAGATGCAAAAGGGACTGAGGGGCAGGGGATGTGCTGATGGTGGCTTTCACAAGGGCAGCTGATGGCATCACTGTTGAAGCAGGATCTACACACCAAAAATGGCTGGCTCCTGATGCAAGGTTGCCGGTCCTTCCTCTGAAAGAGCTTGAGATACACTAATTGCAGAGACACCCAGAGCACTGAGGTGGTAGGAGACAGGAATTAATTTTAACTTTTCTTGCTTGATGAGGGTTTGTCACTGTAACTGTAAAGATCATGATGGAAGAAAAATCTCCAGTCTCAGGACTTAAGAAGCTCTGCTCTTGAAAAGACCTTATTTTTAAGGGAGAAAAGCCAAAGATGCCATGAGTTGTGCTCACAACTTAATTGCAGTTGAACAGTTTAACAAGTAAGCTAAAATGAAGTGGATAACTTGACAGGTAATTTTGGTTCCTGCAGGAAGAAATGAGGACTGTTGAATCTTTATCTGCCTTTTTCAAATTAATTTGGCTACTTGGAGATAGCAGTGTGTCATTAACCACGGTTGCTTGAAATGTCCTTTTTCATCCAGAGCCTGGATGTCTGATATACCCATAGTATCAGAGTGTGTGATTTTGGCATTCACAAATAACCAGTGTTTTTGCTAGTATGGCTTGTTGTTCCATCAACAGAACTGTATTTTGTCTTAGTTTTGTCTCAGTTTTATGGAAAGCTTTGAGGAGGACCTTAAAGTGATGTCTGCTTCTGTTTTATCAGTGATCCCAAGGGCTTTGGCTGTCTGAGCTTAAATGGGACTTTAATGCATAGTGATGTCTTTGGAGTGGGGAAGAAATAAAATTAAACAGGCAGTCCCTCCTCCCCCTTGAAGATGAAGCAAGCTTATTTTCTACCTGAATGAGGGCACCAGAGTGTCTCTGTGGGGCTTAGTTCTTCAGACTGAGTGCTTGATTTCTCTCCCACTAGCTGCAGAAGTGCTGGATGGAGGAGAGCTCAGAGGCTGAAACTCACTTAAAGGATGGGGAAGCTGAATAAAGCTGTTTCAGCCCAATAGAGGACCCTGTCTGTGCTGCAGTGCTAATAAAGATGTTTTATTGTTACTGCTACAAAGGAACTTGCTGGGTAGCCTCAACTTCCAAAATAATTTTAGGTGCCTAAGCCTCAGCTTGGCCCATATGTTGTGTCCAGAGGAATGTGAGACAGTGCAGCTGTCTCAATATTTAAGTCAAGCCTTTCAGTACCCTTCAGTAAGGTCAGTTGAGGCTTACAGTAGTCGCTGTAGGTGGTGTGAGATGTGGGTGAGAATCCCTCCACAAAGATTTCCATGTGTCTGTCCAAAACTGTAAACGTCACTTTTGAAAATACTGGCATTGCTAGTTCTAGACACCGTAGCATTGGTAGTTCTAGACACTGAACTTCTCAATACCTCAGTGGCTGCTGATAGAAACACTGATAATGGGATGCTTGAAAAACAAGTGATCAGTATAGTCCTCTTGTTAATTTGTCAGATGAAAGATACTATGTAAGAGACAAGTGCCTTTTTTTAAAGGAACATGCCATAGGAGCAGCAAAATGTGTTGTCTTGAAAGAAAATTCAGATGCTCCTGACAGTCTGTCATACAGGATTTGTTTAAATAAGGGCAAAGTTGGCTGGTGCTTCTCAGTTGGGTAATGGCTGTGTTGAGATTTTTAGTATTATTTTTGTAAGTGTACTTCAACAGGACAGATTTTAATCAAATCAGAGAAACCTAAAATTTCTGTTGTTCTTGAAGAGGTTTTTGTTAGTTTTGCATGTGATTTCTCTTTGTGGTTTGTTTTTTGTAAATTCTTGTAGGAACAAGAACCACTCTGAAACAAAAAACCCATGCATTTTGATAATAGTAGTGTTCAGGAAGTTGTGAGGATTATGGAGACCATCCCGCCCTCCCCATTCCCTGCTTCTGGTATTTTTTCCTATCTCCTAGTGGTCAGGTTTTCTTTTATCTTGTATGCACCTCTGAGTGTATGATTGTACATGCACACCAGGGTTGTTGTCTCTACGATGTCTCTGTGTGGAAGCCCATTGATAATGCCCTGTTGATGTTTTTACTCTTGTGGGTGTTGTGTCAGTGGAGGTTGAGAGGAGTAAGGGAAAAAGTCTGTTCCAAAAATTCTACAAGAGAGTTATTAGTGTAGATGTGTCCACTAATCCTCTCTTGCTTTTTAGTTTTAGTTACATAATGGACTTAGCAGCTTAAACAACTTCTAGTGTTTTTTTCCTTATCCTTCTTGTAGCTGGTTGCAAAGCAGCTATTGCATTGCTGAGTGAAGGCAGGAAAGAGCTTACTTATGATTTATAGTTTGGGGATCCAACTGGTGCTGGCAAGTCTTCCCTGTCTCTTGACAGCAGTGAGATGGGCTGTGATTTCCAGGCAGGAGAGCTGAGCTTGCACACTTTTCTCACTCTGCTCCTGCTGAGGAGAGACAGAATCACGTTTGCTGTGGGAAGGGAATGGTGGCCAAGTGCCATTTACATCCTCTAAGGGGAGGTGCAAATATATGTGAGCTGTACTGGGGTTTTCTGGTTTCAGAGTTTTTTGTTTGTTTAAATTAGAAAAAAGTATCTATACAACAGTCAAAAATATTTAGCACTTTGTGTTATGCGTTCTCCTTAAAAGGGAGGTCCTGTGACTCTCTTTGCTCTTGATACATTCCACTCAGCTAATGCAGGTGACTGGAAGGCTGTATTAAACTTGACCAAAGCAAGACTTTAGACAACAGGTGCTCTTTTAAAATTTGTTTAGCTTTTTTAGTGAGAAAAAGGCTCAATGGAAACTCTTTGGTTTAATACAAATTTACTTTGGTTTACTCCAGTAGGAAAGGGCTTATAAAAACTGGGATGCATATGCCTACATACATGCTTGCTCTGGTTGTCTCTATACACTGAGTTTACAAGCAGGAACAGATTAATGCTTGAGCATATGCTACAGAATTTAAAAGTTTATATTTTGCTGGGACAAGGTGGCTACCGATTTATTTAAAATTTTTTGTGATATGAAGTAAAATCCATATGAGAAACCATTACAGAAAACTAGCATATTTTATTTTTTGGGTCAGATTTTCAAAGATGCTATGTTGCTTTGTATCCTCAGCAATGCAGCTGTTTCCAGGGTTTGTTTTGCTGAGGATTTTTTTGAAATCCTGTTAGAGTTGGTTATGACAAATGTAAACTCTCTTTGGACTATCAAGAGGCAAAGCCTTTCTAAAACAATCTTGGCTTTTTTGCTTGAATGGTGCTTTTTGGGAAGTGAATCTTAGGTGTGTCTGAAATCTGGGGAAACAGCCTGGGATCTTGGGCATTAAATAGCACTTCCAAGACAAGGGAAAGCTAAGGTCTTAAAGAGTGAACACTGTCATTTTCCTGATACAAATAGTGTAATATGAAATGTAATAATACCATGCCTGGTGTTTTGAGAACAGTGAATCTTGACAAGTTTCTCACATAGTAAGTGAAAGTGTTTTCACTGGTAAGTTAAAAATATCTTTCTTATGTGTGTCTTCAACTTTGTGCTAAATAGTTGTTAACTAAACCTCTGTTTTAAATAGAACAACTGAAAATCTCTTCCTCTTTCTCAATGACTCAGCTTTCAGTCTGGTGAATTTTTTAAATTAGTAAAAAGTGGTTTCTAGTCTGTGTCTCATCCAATGAAGACACGGGTTAATGCTGGCAAAGGTGGTATCTAATTTCTTGTTTTACCAGCTCCCCAAGTCTAGTGACCATGTGACCACGAAAGCATTATGTCAGCCCACTGCTGCTATGAGTAACTAAGCCACCCAAAAGAGGATGGCTGGAAAAAAGTTTTCCATCGGTTCAGCAGAGGTTTGTGTAGTGGTTGTAGCACCATGAAACTTGCTGCATGGGAGGGGGGGAATGTATGACTTGGAGCAGGACATTTACTCATTTTGGTAGCATGCTTTTTTTCCCAATACATTAGATGTCTTCTAATGTGTATCATAAAATCCTTTTGATTGGAAAAGACCTTTAAGATCATTGAGTTCAGTGGTAAATTTATCACAGCCATATCCACTGCTAAACTGTGTCCCTAGACAATAGTACATTTGTATTGGAGTAGAAGGCAATCATGCTGACCTTTTCCATACTCTGCTAGAAGGGAAAACTAGCAGAGTCAGATTTTTTTATTATTTTTTCTTTTTTGAAAGATATTATTAGATAAGGTTAACTTTTCCAGATGGTATCCTGTCATTTTCCCAAATTGCTTGCCAACTGTCTCTCAGAGCAGAAGTGCTTAGCCAGGAGTTAATGACCTCCCCAGCCTTTCCCATCTGTGGGTTGACAGAGATCAGGACTGGAGACTGTTCTTCTGGGAAAGCTGCAGCATAGGAAGGACCATTGTCCTCAAGTTCATCCAGTGGAAAACTGCAAACACAGGAGTGCTCTGCTGCACCCTTCATTCCATCTTTCTTATTTGGAGGTCTGAAAGAAAAAAAACCCTTGGCCTTTTGTTGAAGGTGTCTGGGCCTTAGTTTCAAAGCTCAATGGCAGTGGAAAGTGGCCATTTGTGAGGGTTGAAGAAGTGGAGTGGTGGGAGCGTGCCCAGACTCCAGCTATGGGTGCACTCAAGCCCTCTGTAAGCAGCTGCTCCTTTTCCAGATGGAGTAGGAATGATGCTGTGCCAATTGGCTTGGTCTCCTCTTCTGACGTGTACAAGCACCATGCAACTAAATAGCTGGCAACAGTCCTGAGGACAGATCCTTCCTTCTCAGGTCTTGTGCTGGTGGCTTTACAAGTGAGACAATACTTCAACAAATCTATCTTTCTGAGGCAATTACACTTAATATTTTCCTTATGCCTTTCTAGTTGCATGCATTCCAGCCCATGTGGATCTTCCCTTAGAGGATGAAGAACTGGAGAACCCTGAAGTTGAATTAATGTGAGCATTTGGGAAGGTGGCAGGGATCTTACTGACTGGAGGAGACTGAAGACCACAAGCAGCATGTGTTATACTTGGCATGAGAGGAATATTTTGTTGCGCATGTTCGACCTCTTGGGGCTCAATGGCACTACCACCCAAGGGAGGATGACACTTTTGTAGACCCGCTCTGCTTAGATTGGTCTTGCCAGCAGTGTATTTGCAGGGACATGCTTGTGCTGCTATGTGGTTAAAAGCAGGTATTGTGCCCATGAACTAGAAGTAGTAGGTTCAGTTGTCAATAAATTAGGACCACAATCAGGGAAGGTGTACTAACAAAGAAAATAAAAAAGTTAATGACTGTAGTAGCAAAGACAGGCTTCTTTTAATTTGTTGCAAACCTGGGTTTTTTTTGGCCGACGCAGTTGTCTTTCCACGTGGATATATGTGGATATAGGTAAACTGACAAAATTCTTTTTTATGTCCTGATCTGAGTCTGTATTTCTCCCTTTTTAGATTGGGTGACTCTCCTTTTCTAATCAGAACAGGCTAGATGTTTGTACCTTGCTGGTTTTAGTACAGTCCTGTTAGTGTCAACACAACAGATTGATGATATTCAGCTGTGCAGTCCTATTTAGGCATGGCTGTGTGACAACAGACAGTGTAAGGGTCTGTACCCAGGGAATTGCTTAGGTTTAACTCAGTGTTTTGTTTCTCCCAGTATTATTAAATGATCTCTGCTGAAGTGGATAGAAACCCTGTTAACATAGTAGAATTCTCTCTGCTTTCGTTATGGTATCTTCTCACTGTGGTGGGTGACTGTAAATGTGCTTCAGCTTTTGATGCAAGAATCAGGCAAGGATGAGTCAGGCAAGTGTTTTCCTTTGTTTCTGCTCCTTGGGGAGAAAAATGCATTGCTTATCCGTACAGATAATTATCTCAGTACTGGTGTAAGCGAGATCTGGTAATTCAGTGCTGGCTCTCTTACAAATGTGAGTTCCCAGCTCAGGGCCCTACTTCCCTGCTGTATTTGGAGCCGGGGGTTTAACCCAGGTACAGAAAGGGTAATGGGTATAAAAATCTACCTCTGTTTATTCAGATGTCATTAAGTTTGTCAGGATTTCAGTCCAAAGTAGAGAAGAACACGTGCTCTCTGAATATGCTGCTTTCAAATGGTCAGATGGTTGTCTAGCCTGAAAAATAGAGAAAAGGGTTGCATAAGAAGTTTTAAATCTACTTTTACATGATTTGCTTTTCTTTTTCAGACTGACATAAGCTGCTCCTGTCTTGAGTGTGCTGTCTTGCCTATCCCAAACATATTCTTAATGGTAATCGTGATTTTCAATGGTTTGAGCAGCAATGGTGCTGAGGATGCCTGCTGATTCTGAGCTATAAATCAGTGCTGTTGGAATGGACACTAAAGTCTGCAGTGGGTTTTTGTGTCAGGGCCCCCGATTCTGCTCTGATCTGCTTTTTGACTAAAGCAACTTGTAACTCCTGGCTGTGATACAGAAATAATAATAGCATATGTGCTTGGGTTAAACCTCTTCAGAACTGGGTCATCCTGTAGTTTGAGATAGTGTAAGATAATATTAAGCTGCTTCTTTTTTTTTTTTCTGTAGCTGAAACAATAGTGGTCTCTGTTCCCAAACTTCTCTGTGTGTGTGTGTGTCCCTGCATAAGTATATTGTGTAACACTAAGGCTGGGGGTTTGCCTGCATGTTTCTTAGGATGACCTGTATATCTAGGGAAGCTAGGGAGCAGAGGAGGCTAAGTGCCAAGTGATGGCCAGATATTCCAAGTTGCATAACCTTGAGAAAAAGTTAAGGCAGATGCCTATGGGTTTAAGTTGGGTCAGTTGGAGGAGGTGAATTGAGATCAAAGTTGTTAGTCTGTTCTGTCTTCTGTTCCTTTGGTATTTACAGAACTGTGTCTTTGGTTTTCAGCGGTGTTAATACTTTGTTCTTGAGGGGCTTCACAGCTTGGGACTTTCCCATAATGGCAGCACCATGCAGCTAGCTAAACTTAATGCTGAACTCACAGTATGATAATGAAAAAGTGTTTCAGGATCTGCAGGTGATCTGTGGATCTTGGAGCTGCTATTTTCTGAAATCCAGGACTCAAATTCTGTCTTCACACATGCTGTGGGTAATGCTTTTGATGCTGACTTCTTGAAGCCCTGAGTGAACATTAGCAAGTCGAGACTCGCTATACCCTTCATATGGCAATCGTCTGTGTAGATATCTGCAGCGTTCCTAGAAGGCATTGAATGGGATCCTGAAAATGCCGTGGGAGATGTGTTGAGGTAAATCCAAAACCCGGCTGGTGAAACTTCCTGGAATGGCTGTGCTGACCTGCACTGCCAGCTGTGTTTGTGTGTGTGTGCATCCATCACAAGGCACCCTATGGAAACACATTTAGGTTGCAGATTCATCTGGCTTCCCCTATGGGCGAAAACCATGGGGATGGCTGTGTCACAAAGCCAGAGGGATTTGGATTAAGCTTGTTTTAATTCTGTAATAATCTTGACTTCCTATTTTTATTAAAGCCCTAATCCTGGGCCTCATCCAAAGGCCATTAAAAGTCAGTGGAGACATCCCAATTGCTTCTAGTGAGTGCTGGGACAGGCTGCCAGGAGGGTGCTGGGTGCCTTTAATTTTGGCATCTCGACTTGCTGGTGGTGCAGGTAATCTTTGCATCATGCAGCTTCTGGAGCACTGTGGACAGAGGTAGTGGTGTCCTCCCCAGGCTGAAGGCACGTGTTTATACGGGTGCTGCCGGTGTAGCTCTCCTTGGGGAATCAGCTACTTCAGCTGGCCACGGTCGCTGTCCACATTGCATAAGGAGAAAAGCATCGTAGTGATTATATAAAAGAGATTATGTAACTGGGTAATTTGGTAATCGCCTCTCTGGTGAATGCTAAGAATAGCTTGTGAATATGCATTTATTTCTGTGATAGCCATCCACAGTGATTAAGTGCTGGAAACTGTGCTGGACAATGATGAAATACTTGTGCTCGCTCTGTGTGTGTTTGCACTGAGACTTCCCAGCTCGGTCACTTCTGTGCTGCTCTGGTGAGACACATCAGCTCCTGTTCCCCTTGCCCTGTAGAGTGGTGTCACCTGCTCTGAAGGTATAAAACTACTCTTGATGAGCCTGTGCTAGCTGTTTGTGACATCCCCATGAGGACATGCAATGCATAGGCAGAGCAAATGATGGAGGCAGGAACACATGTTGCTTCCTCATGAATTTGAGCCGTTTTTGCTTTCTCTTGCTTCCCAGAGTATCTGTTTTTCATGCTGAAGTTGCCAGTACCACCCCCCCTTGCCTCGGTGAAGTGTCTGGGAGATGCTGGGCAATTTCCAGGACTGGACGATTTCCAGGATCCTGGTGAGGAGCAAGGAGCCTCCCAGGCTGGTTTGAGACAACTAAGAAGACCATGTGTGCTTCAGCCCGGCTCCTACTTGCATCTCTGCTTGTGGGTTTATTCCTCTCTTACAGAAGGCAGAGTGACTCATGAAAAAATCAGATGGAGCCAATGCCAGTGAGAGCTCTGTAATGCTAATTGAAGTCTTCAGAGAGAAACTGAGAAGGAGATGGGTGCTATTCCTTATAGTCTCTAAGAAGGATGTGCAGGGGTGAGCTAGGGAGAAAGCAGGAAGCTGGATGAGAGTCTGTGGCAGGGAGAAAAAGAAACCAAAAGAAACTCTGAGCACCAGTGGTTCATTTGGGAACATCAGTCCTGCATCTGAAAATGTTCCTTCAGTTCTCAGCTCAACTGCTGGAGTCTGGGAAGCTGCTGGTTTTTAGGGGGTGATGGTGTTTCTTGTTGGTTATGTTTTTCTGCTTTAATGTGGTTTTAATTTGCCCTCCCATTCACTGTCCTGAAGGTACAGTTTGCCATTTTTTCTTGTTGCTACAGCTACAATGTCTTCTTCTCTATCTTGAATTGCATTATCAGCTCCTCATCGCTTGCTCCCTGAAGCTCAAGCTGTTTAACCTTATCTTCAAGCTGCCACATAATTCTCCACCTATAGCTCTGACCTGGTTCCCTCCTTGTCCCATCAGGACTGTTGTTCTACCCTTCTCAGCTTAGGGATGGCTTTCGTCTCTCTTTTCTGCCTTACTGATTTCATGATTTGCAATAGTTTCCGCTTCCTTGGCTGCTGGGTCCCTGTTCCCTTTTTAAAATGCTTTTTCTGTATATTCGTCTTCTATTCTTTTCTAGACTTTCTTCAGTTCCATCTATGATTCAGCCCTGGCACATCCACTTCCCACATGTGTTTTGCCTCTTGCATCACTTCTTTCTTTACTTTATCCTACTTGCAGAAGGAAAGACTGTACCATCTGCACTTAAAAGTGTCTTATAAATCCATTGTTCATGTATTGCAATTAAGTGTTGGATACAGATAAAAAAAAATTTTAAACTTTCTTTACCTGAAAGAAGTGCGGACTTCCATCCTCTTCCCTTTGCTCAAATGTTTCCTTGCATACTTTTTTCTCCTTTTTGTATATATTAGGCTAGATATTTGAGGTTCAGCTTGTTGCTTCACCTGAGAATTCCCTTTACAGAATGGGTAACCCCTCGTTGCAGCCAAGTTGCCTTTTGTACAGACCCTTTCTCATTTGCATTTAAGCCTTCTTCTTTTAGTAGGGTATCAACCCTGGAATACACTGCTGTTGCTGTCAGGGCAAAGGAGTGTTAGGGGAATGTTTTGAATAAACATATGGTTGTTGCATAACATAGATGGAAAGTAGGCAGAGGAGACTGTATGTGCAGCTCTCTGTGAACTGTAGAGGACGAGGACAGGCACAGATGGATAATGCAAGATTATTATGATGCCATATAAATTCTCAAATGCTTCATGGACTTAAGTTTTCAGTCTCAAACCACACATCTAGAAAAAAGATGTGAGTGAAGTTGAGAATTTTTTGTGTGAAAGCATGTAAGGATGTGTGAGTGCTGTTATGGGAGCTTGTGTAATGTGAAAACTGTTTAATTTACAACTGTACAAATACATTAAGAATAATCCTATCCAGACTGATAGGCAAGTGTGAATTATTGAAAAGAGGAGAAAGCCAAAATTCATGTACTATATTATTACCTTTTCACTTTCACTGGTTTTAAAAAGTTATTAACATCAATATTAATGAGAGGTATGTCCATAAACTCCTGCCCAGGATCCAAGAAAAAGATTAATTCTTAGTTTCGTGTGGATAAGAAAGCTCAAGGTATATAAGTATGATACTAAAAAGTTGTAAAGGCAATTAAAAAAGATACGAACATCTGGTGCAGATACACCGTATAAGATTTTGCCTTACTGTTTTTTATCTTGCCAGTCTTACATGCAGCATGTATAATCTGATTCATTTTAGTAGGAATGTTATCTTCTGTGTTCTGGGACCTCCAGATACAGGCTTTTTGCTAGTCTGAGACAGAAACCCTGGGGTTCCGCTGCAGTGTGCCATTTGTATTGGGTGTGATGGCAGAACTCTCACTGGTGGGAAGGAGGATAATGGGTTACGTGTTTTGTAGTTTTAACTTGGGTCCTAATTGGTCATCTGTTCCCTTTGAAGAAAATAGACTGTAAAGATATTAAATTTCTTAGGGGTGTTCAAGTTCAGATAAATAGATTCAGTTAAATAGATTTCCAAAAGCAAGTCCAAGGGAGGGGAAAAAAAAAATGAACAGTGTCTGGAAGTGCCTGTTGGAGCCAAATTAATAATGTTAAGTTTCCTTTTGAAATGGTCCGGCAGTAAGCTTTTAAAAAAAGATCTAGAGAGTTTTGAAAGCAGCAACTCTTTGTAAAAAGTCTTTCCTTCAAGGAAGAGCATTTAAACATGATGTGAAGGAAGGACAACTAATACTGATGTTCCTGATACTGCGTAGAGAAAGCTCAGAAGCCTTATTCCCAAGTGGTAGGGATGGCACTTGTAATTTCATTGTCAGCTTTTGGAAGTGTTACTCTAGCTCTGCTAATGACTGCTTGGACATCTCCCTGAAGGTGACTGCCTTGTTTCTGAGGGTCTTGAGGAAGGACTGCGATCTGACTGTGAAGCCGTCTGCATGAACAAATGATTCTTCCAAGGTGTTCGATCTCTCTGTCTTTGCAGGCTTGCTGTATTTGCCTGGACATGACCCTCCCTCAGCCTGGTAGATGGTTTTGCAGCCAGTCGATGGCAAGAACGTGCCACCTTTGTGCCTGAGGGTTGGACATGCATCAGATGCCTGGCACAGAAGTGCCTGCAGAGCCGGCGCGGTGGTTATAGCAGGGCTGGCATCCTACTGCTGGGCTGTGTGAGGCTTCTGGCTGGAGGTGTGCCTGGACCTGCAGGGACAGAGGTGCTCACACTTGGATGCCTGTTCCTAGAACATGTGCCAAAGGTGGCAAAACTGCATCATGTGCCTGACTTGAATATGTGGCTCTTCAGCTGCAGAGAAAAAACCCCGCCATTCCTTTCTCTTTCAGAGCTTTGTGTTTTGGAGAAGAAATTCTTTGTAGATGGTGTCCTAGACTTTGATATGTGTGCTGTATTAGTGGTAATGGCTTCTCCAACTATCCATCTTCCAAATTAGATTAAATTTATTTGTATGTTTGTGATATTTCTTCACGGTTTATTCAAACACAAGTAATCAAATGAAGAACAAATCAGGGGTTACACTTCAGAAATCTCTGACAGTACTTAGATTTTTGTGGGAAACCAGAATTTTTGCAGTTGTTCGTGATGACAAAAAGTATGCTTGTCTGGAACCTTTCACAGAAGGATTTCTTGGTACTTAAGCAATATTAAGTATGTCATAGCATGTCCCAGTCGCGTCCAACCCAAATGCAAAGCCATTGTATAGATGTGTAAATGGGCAGAAAGTATTGAAAGTGTCGTGTGGAGTGTTTGTGACAGAATTAGAGACTTAAGATTTCTGATGGCCAGTTTCTCACTCCAATTCAGTATAAGGAAATGGCTTTGACCTTACAGAAAGGGCTTTGCAAAAAGCCCTTTTTCATGAAGTTCTAAACATGGGCATTTTTTTTGGAAGGCCCATGCAAGACATCTTGGAGATGGGATGAATCTATCTGGCCATGTGAGTCATACGGAGGAACTTTTTTTTTTGTGACTCTTCCTGTGGAATTATCAAATCATAACCATAATGTTTGTTATTAGTGAATCTGAGATCAGTAGATACACCCAGGTTCTTACCCTTAGTCTTTTACATGTTCAGACATTTACCACTGAACTATAGTTGTATTGAGATTGTATACTAAACTTAATGACTTTCTGAATATCTGAATGTTAGTGATGGCAATATTTATTTGGGTAAAATATTCATTAACAAAAGTGTGTCTGCCTGCATCTCACCTTTTTGAATAGCTGACCAAATTGGTTTAACTTATTGTCTTCTTACTGCTGCAACCAAAATGCCACAAGAACTCAGGCTTGCATGTGAGGTTTTTTGTTTTCCTTTTTTTTCCTTTTTAATTATTTTTTGAAATAGGCTGTCCTAAAACAGTCTGAAGTTTTGCAAAAGTGGGTCAATGCTACTGAGTAGACTTGGTCAGAACAGGAATAACAGCACATCAAAACAGTTTCAGTACTTTCAAAAGCTGTCTTTAAGTACTTCTAAAAGCTAGAGAATTGAAAGTCCAGGTCTACAATATGTGATCAGAGCGGAACTTTTTTCTGAAAAGCTTGGCATTCTCCCCAGATGTATGAGGCCAGTTTTCTCTCCCTTGTGTCCTCTGGATAATTTCTGTTACTCTTCCCCTGGAAGACTTCCTAGCCTGCAAGAGATAAGGTGTACTAGAATTTATTTGTCAATTGTTGATGTTATCCCTCTTCTCCACTTGTAAAGTACAAAGGAAATATGTGCTAAGATAGGTGTAAAGCTACACCATAGCTCAGTGGTTTAGATGGAGAGAGACCTGTGTCTGCAATGTTTATTCCAATTATACCCTCTCAGAGACTAAAGAACATAGAAATTGAAAGGCAGTAAAGGGTGGCACGTTAGGTCTATTGGTCCAATTAAACCACGTGGCCTTGACTTGGGAAATGCTTGTCTGGGGAATTTGAGGTATCTGCTTGGGTCTGTTGGAGAAGGAGATGATTCTGTCCTTGCTTCTTTTTTACACAATTGCCCCAAAATTGTGCTACTGTCTCCTGATAGAGATAGGATGTGGGTGAAAGCGGGCCTTTGCACCTGTATGTATGCGTTTCATGCAAGTTGAAACACTGCCAGCACAAGTCTGAGGTGCTGTCTCCTCCAGTCGCCTGCAGCTTAATGTTTGTTCACTTCCAGGAGAGTGGTAGAGGTTTGAGTACTTCTGGATGAGAGAATTGAACACAGATTTGCCATATCCTGGCAGAGCACATTAGCTGGGTTGGGTAGATCTGGACTGCAAGGTAACAATTACTACTGCTTCCTTTCCCTTTCCTCTCTGTTCTGTGGATGTGTCTGTTCAGATGCCAAAAACCCCAAAGATATGTTTTTGTTTTAGGCATGCAGGAAACATGGTTTCAGGATGCAAAAAAATAGTTATGTGCCCAACTCCCTAATATGAATGGGTTTCTCAAAAATTTCTGTTGAAGTTTCAGATCAAGCTGGCACTCTCTGGAGTTTACCTGCTGATGCATATTTAATTCGTATGCTGATAGGAAATGTTTGTATTTAATAAATAGCTCATAAAAATCTGTCTTCTTTCCTTTTTTTTTTATGTTGAGAGCATCT
This sequence comes from Serilophus lunatus, assembly GCA_013399895.1. Taxonomy (NCBI): domain Eukaryota; kingdom Metazoa; phylum Chordata; class Aves; order Passeriformes; family Eurylaimidae; genus Serilophus; species Serilophus lunatus. Next base: position 52,913 of record VXBA01004344.1, read on the forward strand.
TCTGGCAGTGTCATAAATGTTGCGCACCCAGGCAAGGACTATGGCAATATTGAAGATATTTCAAATAATCACTGTTCCTTTCAAATAACTAGAGAGTTGAGAAGGGTGGTACAGTGAAGGCTGCAGAGAAGGCAATGCCTTTTCTAATGTCACAGGCTGTTGGAAAACATATCTGTAAAACACTTGCACTTAAGGTGTTGTTAGTGTCTTTTCTAAGTGCCAGATTTTTTGCAGGGTTGTTGTGTTGCTGACATTGCTGTGCCAGTGCACAGTACCTTCCTCAGCTCCTTAGTGTCTGATAGGGGCTGGGGTAGGGAATTCATGCAGAGGCTGGTTTTGGGGCTGTCTTTTTCCTTTAATGAAAATCTTAAGGCAATCTTGCATACTTTTTTCACAATTTTTTTTATATGAACTGATGAAATGTTCCTGGAACTGGATGTTTAATGCATAGAGCGGTGACCTTATATATTCCTGTCTAAATCTCTCTTATGTCTGGTGCTCCAATTGGTTTTATATGGGGTTTTTTCCCCTAACATTTTTCAGTAATCCAATTATTTAAATTTTTTTCTGGACTAGTCCAATTTTCCAATCTTATGTTTCTGTGACTGGTGATAGGGCTGGTAAATCAGGATTGATTTAGCACTGGCCACCTCTGTTGTTGAGACACCCTCCAAGTGCTCTGTGCGGTGAAAATTAAAAAAGAGAAACAGTTTTCAAATAGAAGCATGTATATTAGCAGCACCAATCCTACAGTTCCTTATACCAGTGTGTAGAATTGTCACTCCGAGTTTCTTGTTGCACAGTGTGGATTTAAGCTTGGAGGAAACCCTGCATCTTCATCCTGTGGTCACAATTTTATGCGCATAAATAGTGCTCGATTTTACAATGTCCCCCAAGACCTCTCTGTCCCACTGTCAGGCAGACATGGTGCAGGCAGCATTGAAACAAGCTGCCTACACATATGCCTTCCAAATAAGCCTCAAACCTGACCCGGAGAAAATACATCTGTGGGGGTATACACAGCCCAAGCTTCCACCTTCTCAGTGCTTTGCCCCTCAGATGGGGCTGTTGGCAAAGTTGAGAATGAATCCTGGTGATGAAGATGACTGTTTGTTGTTTGGTGTAGAAGAGAACTTAATTTTAACTGTTGTTAAAAAAAAAAAATCTAACAAACTACTACTTTAGAGCTTGCCTTATGCTAGAAATAATTAGTTACCTCATTCACCTCTTCGCATATTTGAAGATATTTTTCCAACCAGTGTTTTTGTGTGATCTAGTGTACTCTATAAGAAGCAATGTAAAAGTATAAACACTGTGGCTAAGGGCAGTGTCACTTAGGAGAGCAGGGTTCTGCTGTTGACTCTGCTGCCAGACCTGGGCACATTTCTTCTATTTTTGTCCCATATTTTTCTTCTAGTGCTTAAGAAGCACTTCTATTCATAGATAGTCTTGAAATCTATGCATTTAAAATCATAGAAAAGACAGATAATTTTGACTGAACTACTTTAATAGAAAGCTGCATTAATGGTAGAATCTACTCAAATTCCTTTAACTGAGATGAGGAAGGAGGATTTCTGGTATCTTTTTAGTGAGTACTAAGTCTCTCTGACTATTGGCTGGAGGTCCTCTCTGTCAGTCTTCTCTTTCATAGTTTGGGGGGGTTATTTTTGCTAATGAACTTAGAGGCCTTTAATGAAAACCTAGTTTTTAAAGTAAAAAAATCTGGATATCATTCCTTCTATTAAGAAAGATTAATTTCTGAGCTCCCCTCTTTGGCCTGAAAAGCCTTAGGCAGTGTTGACTTGTGATAGATAGGATTGTACCTTAAGGAGCCTCAAGCATTGCCATTAAGTAGTCTTAAGCTCTCTTCCATCATTTGGAGCCTGCTCAGGCTATGTCACTGCTGGACTTGCACTGCTTCTTACAATGCTTGTCCTCCATTGGTTCAGATGGTTCCTACTATAGTAACTCCCATAACACGCAACTCAAATCCTGGTTTACTACAATTTAAAGGCGTTTGCATTACGATCTCTGCTCTTCATCTCTTTGGACCAGACTATAGGGTATAATAATGCAATGAACTCACCCCTCCTCCAATCTGGATTTATTCAGAGACTGCAGTTTCTTAGGGTTGTCCATGCTTCAAATGGGGCCTTATCTGTGAGTCACAATTTCGTGCCACAGAAGGCCCTGAAGGACTTATCCACAGCCACAGTTGCTTTGAGATGAGCTTGTTCCAGGGTAGCCTTTTATCCGTTGGTTAAAATCCCTTCAGGGGTATACCTGTTGCAGCACAGACAGGGCTGTGGCCACAGACTCTTTGAGGTGTACCTGTTCTGGCATGGGCTTATCTACAGCCACAGATGCTCTAGAGTGTTCTGCTCCGGTGTGGACTCATCCATAGGTTACAGTCCATTTGAGTTGAGTTTACACTGGAATTCCAGCCTGTCCAGCCCAGCAGTGATGCCCTGGCCATATGCCAGCCCAGGCACATTGCCATGGCTGTCATCAAAATGTTCCTGGGCACAGCAGAGTGAGATAAGCAGCACAGCAGTACGGGATGCAGCAAAAGCAAAATGCAGCCAGTAACAAGCACCAGACTCTGACATACAGTAAGGCAAGCAAGCAATAACAGCTGTAAATTCCATCTAGCCCGTTCCAGTCTAACCTGTGGTTATCTCAAAATGTTTGAGCTGCAGGCTGGGAGCCAAAAGTGAGGATTATGGTTTAACTCCAGCCGGTGCAAGTAGGCACCACCCAGCCTCTCCATAACTCTCACCTGGTGGAGTGGGGAAGAGAATCAGAATGGTTGAAGTCAGAAAAGAAGTGTGCTTTGAGATAAAGACAGTTTAACAGGTAAAGCAAAAGCTGTGCACTCAAGAAAAAAAAAAGGAATGCATTCACCACTTCCCATGGGCAGGCGAGTGTTCAGACATTGCCAGGAAAGCCAGGCTCCATCACTTGTAACAATTACTAGGGAAGACAAACACCATCACTTTGAAAGTCTACCTTTCCTCCTTTCCCTAGCTTTGTATGCTCAGCATGATGCCAGATGCAATGGAATATCCCTTTGGACAATTGGGATCAGCTGTTCTGGCTGTGTCTCTTCCCAAGCTCTTGTGCACTCACAGTCTTCACATGAGCATGGCAACATGAGAAGCAGAAAAGGCCTTGACTCTGTGTAAGCACTGCTCAGCAATAACTAAAACATCCTTGTGTTTCCAGAACAAATCCAAAACTAGCTACAGTGAATCAAATTCTACCCTGGCCAAAATCAGCACACTTGGTGCTTTCATGAAGAACACCCTCAGTAAGCTACCTCACAGACCCATCTGTGTGTTGTGTTTGGGAGGTGTTGGTTGAAATTGAACGCCTATCTAAATCCTCCTCCAGTCAGTTCTCAGGCCATAAAGTTTAGTGGGACAATTGTGAAAGTGAAATGAGATGCTCCTTCCTACTTGTAGAGATGTTGTGTTTAATTCGATGGTCTGTGTCTTGTAGGCATAAGATCATCTTTGCAGTTGTTTATGAATTTATAAATCTGAAGAATGATGGGGTTTGTATTCCTTGTCTGTGACTATACAGGGTAAATCTGAATATTTAATGCAGTATTGAATACTGCTTAACTTTCCCGTTCATGAACTTGCAGAAGGTGTTTTATAGATTAGTTGTTTTGTTTCTCAAACCCTCTGTAGGATCATATACCATGTGTCAGAAATATTTTATACATTTTGTGTAGGTTTTGGGTAATTAATATTGTATGTTTACCCCCAGATATGTGGTAGTTTTTAACTCACGTGATGATACAAAACTACAAGTATTTAATTTATTTGGTATGAAATAAAATATATTGCAGCCATGCTGGTTTTCTTTCAAAGAACTTTGTCAAGATTAGCATATTCAAATTCTGTTTAGTGTCCTAAATGTATTCTGCTGGAAGAATGCAAGCCTATCTTTGAGGACTCTTTTAAAAGGATTTTATTGTCTTGCATTATACAAATGCTTCTGACGCCTTTATAAAGGCTTTTTGCCTCATTGCCTTCAGATACAGACCAAAGTAGTGTTCTGTTTTACACCAGTTATTAATTGAGCTCTTGGTAATTGCATATTGAGAAATATGTGACTGCACGACTGGAAGAAATAGGATGGGTGGGACAGGAAAGGCCACAAGCCTGCCCACTGTCTGGGGTCTGTTCCTTTCATGCTTCTCCGACATCTGCACTGCTTGGATCAGAGATGTTAGGGTATAGCTCCCTTTTTACTTCCTTTAATTACTGTTTTGGATCTGTCTTCCACAAATTTGTCTAGTCTCTTTAGAATCTGTCTTCTGCAGTCTCTTGCAGCAGCAGATTTCAGGTTTTATCTGTGTGCTATGTAAAGAAGTACTTCTTAAACGAATTTCCTGCTGAGACAAGGCGTGCCCATTGAAACTAATGTTACAGGGCTTGACAAATAATAGTTCACTACTCAATCTCTTTCAGCTGCACATTCAGCCTTGCTCATCACCCAGGCATCTGTTTTCCAAGTTGAAGGCTTCCAAACCTTCTAGGCCTTTCTTGAAAGGCAGCTGATCCATCTTACTATTCATTGTGGCTGTCCTTCTCTGTACTTCTGATTTCTAGCTACAAGCATGTATTGGAAAGCAGAAATAAGGGCTTGGAGGTGCATTTTAAATTCCTAAGGGAGAAATTGGTCACTAGTGTCTGCTGAAAATTCAGGATTGCCCTCCTGTAGGTGAAAAGCTAAAATTCACCTTTAAAATGAAGTTAATTTTAATTTCTAAGCTTTTTTGGAATTGCAATAAAATTGGTCTGAGTTGGGTTCTGGTAGCATTACTGACTTTTAGTTGTACTTACTCTACAAGGGGTTATTGGTGGAATAAAGAAATTTTCAACACAAAGAGCCCTTTGAAAGACCATGAAACCTATCTGAAAAGCACATATTGACTCGTGCCCCATGAAGCTTCCTTGCTTTTGATGGAGCAGGACAGGGCATAGATTAGTATGTGTTCACTTCCTGTGAGAGGAACTATTCTAGTTTAATTTTAAAAATTCAGTGCTCAGAGGCTTGCTTGAGTGTACCTGTAGGAAGAGATGGACAGATTTTAGCCTGAAGGACTGTGGATAAGTGCAGCTGTCAGGAGATGGTTGGAATATGTGTCCTGCTCTTGCAGCCAATGCTCAGCTCCCTTCTGCAGCATGAGCATAAAGGCTGCTTATCATCATGGCTGAATCTTAAGAGCTGTACTACATAAATTGACACTTTATGATGTGGTTTGTAGATCATGCTATTATTTAGTATTATTTAGTTTTGTTTCATGTTGCTGTCCCACCACTGCTGAAGTGGCATCTTCCAGTGGTGTACCAAACAACAGGATGACGCAGGATCCATTTGTTGCCGGTCATCTTCCAGAGAGCCAAGGAATTTTTCAGATAAAAGGCTCAGTTTTATATGATACGAAATGTTGCTCTAAACAGTAGAGAGAAAGTAGAATTTGTTTTGTTATGTTTGCGGTGGGTTTTGGGTGGGGGTTTTTTTGAGCGGGAGTGGGGATGGGTCTTTTGGCCCTGATCTTGTTTTCTGTTTTGCAGCCCGTGTTGTGGAGAGAGTACACTTTGACACTTGGTACCTGTTGGATTTTTCTGAGGCACTGTAGCCGTTTGAAAAACAAGGCTTTTGAAGGGGGTTGTAAGAGAGAAACCCCACTTACCCGATTAAAATTCAGTTTTTTCCTCAAAAGACGTTTCGGGGAGGGGGCTGTCCCGGCCGGGACCAGGGG
>VXBA01004344.1:58742-82748 GCA_013399895.1 Serilophus lunatus
GGGAATCCCCGGTGTCCCTCCGGGGCGGCGGCTTTCACCCTCACCCCGGGGAGAGCGGGCGGTGGCCCGCAGCCCCGGGCCAGCGTGGCCGGGAATATTAGCACCACAGCTGCTGACGGACAGCAATAGAGAGCTAGCCCTGGCACCGTCTTGGCGCTGTGGCATCTCTGAGGTGCAGCTGCCATGATAACAAAGATGGTGCCTAACGACTGAACTCGTGACTTCTCCAACAAGAAAACACTGGAAGCGAGGTGGGGCCCGACTGACTGGACGAATGGGAAGCCAGCTGGACCAGGAAGAAGGTGATGACATTCAGGCGACAATGGAAAAGGAGAAAAAGTCGAAGCACGGCCCCGCTCCGCTCTTTTTCGGCCATCGCTGCTGGGAGAAGGGTCGCAGCCCCGGTGTCCAGTGCCTGCAGGCCCCCCGGCGGGATTCCACCCATTCCTCTCAACCCGGGAGCAAGTATTCGGAGGGAGGGGAGGGAGCTGGTTTTCACCTGTGTTTGTGTTTTCCAGAGAGGCTGAAGGGCCGAAGGTGCTTCCAGAGAGCGAGAAGGGAGAGACACCCTTTCCTACCCTTTCCCCCTGTCCCTTTCAACTAGTCATCACCTTACCTCTCTAATTTAATTCTCTTGTAATAAAACTGTTCTCCTGCTGACCATTCTATTTAGTTTTTCCATCACCTTTATTGAACTCGCCCCCCTGAATGCTAAAAATTGTCAAACCACTACAGGCACTGATGCCTTTATGGTGTATCACAAACATATGTTAATGCCATAGTTAAACTGAGAGAAGGCAAAGGCACCCATGCCAAGACATAAGCCATGAGGTGAAGTGGGACTTCCAGGCTGTTGGAGTCTCTTAACTGTGCTCTGCCCTTGAAACCGTAGGCAAATTGGAATGCTTATGGGTGTATATGGAAAATTGGAGATTAGTGGAAAATCCTCAAAACAAATTCTACTCTGCATTTTGCCTTCCTTACCTAACCCTGCTGTCACTGTGTTTGCAGTGATGAGATGCAGGCGGAACTGAAAATCATCTGCACATCATTAGCATTTGCATCCATGTCACATTTACCCATTTCAGTATTAATGTAAATAAACAAATTCGGTCCTTTTGAACCTTAATTTAGTTATCTAGACACAAATTGCTGGCAAAAGAACTGGTTTATGTGCTTTGATCTGTATTGTGTCAGTCAGGTTACATTGTTGGGCTGTTACCAACTACTGCTTGAGTGTGTTATTACATTGAATACTACAAATCCAAGTTCAAGCATGTGCAATCTGCTTCACATAGGTCTGTAGATTTTAGTTTAGCTACATTTTGCTGATGCATGGCTAGTCATGTTGAGTTTTTTTGAGACAGGCAGTTTTAAGCGCATCTGATACTTAAAGTCAGTGGCCTGTGGTTTCTGTCCTGTAAATGAAGAGTGGTTTAATGCTGTGTGTTAGACCTGAGCTAGTTGAATGAATGACATGTGAAATTCAAGCACAGAAATTTTTATATGATCCCAGCTCTAAAGTCTTCTGAGACTTTGATCTGTGGATACACTTACTGTTTTTGCTTTGTGATGATTTGGAAATAGTATTATACCACCAATCATCTTCTTAGTTCCTAGGTCTCTTGAAAATTGTTCTATAGATTCAAGTATGTCACTTGATAGAGCTTAAAAAAAATAAATTGACATCCTAATGCTACAATAAAGTCCTGTCTGTTTATATAGTTAAACAGGTAGCAAAAATCAGGTAGAAAACTTACCAATGTAGATGGTATATAAAAAAAATTTATTTTAGAATAAAATTCACTGCTTCAGTAAGAAGGCCATTAGTGATGACTTTTGAGAACTAAATTCCTGATAAAAGTATTTATAGGCTTACAAGGCTAAAGCACTCACTGTGAGTACCTACTTGTTGACAGTACACTCCAAGGAAGACTTGCAGAAACACAGCGACTTGAACAGTAATGTAAGTTTGGATATTTGCAGAAGAAACAGATGTGAGATTCCTTGATGCTTCTGATGGTTTCCTTGATGTTCCTGATGCTGCTTGGATGAAAATGTAAATAGGTAGTCAGAATAAGATGTACTACATCCCTGTCTTATTGTCCTGGTGTTTTCTTCCTAAGTCCCTCCTAACCTTCAAATAACGTTGTGAAGTTCCAAACATTGGGAAAAGCTTTCAATAAACACTTGTAATTTTCTTTGTTACTTTTCTACAGGTCCTAGCATGGACTCTATACCATGAATGTAAAATGTGACAGCAGTTCAAGGGCTGTATCTGAGACCATTTGGTGTCATGACAGGGAATTTTGCTTTGTTTTTTGCTTTCCCCTCTATTTCCATCTTACTTTGTTGTGTCTTTTGTTGTATACTTTGCTAGTCCCTATTCCCTCTCTGTGAAGTTATTGTGCAGCCATGTCCTGGTTCCTGATTAGGGCTTCTAGATACAACCAGTTATACATGTGCAATAACATCCTGGTATAGTTTATATCAAACTCTGCTTCTGGTGAATTGATTTCCCTTTTTTTTTTTTTTTCTCCCTGTGGTGCTAAGTAAAGCAAACAGCTGCTTCTAGCAGCAGAAACTCTGGAGACCTGACTTTCCCACTGTTGATTTTCCCTTCAGTCCATATGGACTTCTCCTTAGACTGAGAAGCAGATGCACTTTGCCTGCTCATTTGTATAACACACCATTGGTTGCTTTTCTGCCCTGAACTCATAACGAAAGAACCTAAATGATTATAAAAGCTTTAGCACCAGCTTCATTTTATTTTAATAGACCAATAAAAGCAACCAGTGTGTAAGCTGCTGGCTCCAGTACTCCTGCATAAACCATTAACAAAATAATATTACTGGCTCTTGATAATGGAAAACGACAGTGACAAATTCAAGAATTTGCCCTGAGAAGAAGTCAACCATGTGCCACTGAATCCAGAGACCCACACTGGCTGCTGTGAGCTCTTTGTTTGAGGTTGAGAAGTTGGCACTTTCTCATAATTTGTTTTACATTCTAGCTTTGTCTTCTGTCAGTGTTTCCAGCGATGCTGGCAACTGCCTAGGCACCAGAGGACGTTTTCCAGTTAACTTGCATGCACAGAGACTTGACAGGTTTTTCATTTTATCATGAGACTGACTCGTCTGGCAGCCTCCTATGCTCTTCCTCTGCGATACTACTGGATAATGTATTTGCAGCATTGTACCCCCCATGCCAAGTGCAGCGTGTTAGCTTTGAAGAGCAGAGTTTCCTCACAAGGCTCGAAGGAGCCTCAAGGCTTCTCTGCTAGAAGCTCCCTGGTTATCTCACTGCTTGTGGGGGGTGGGAGAACAAGCATCAGCATCTCATGGGACCCAGCACATGGAGCTTTCTGTACTGAGAAGCAACAACAACAAAATCCCGTGAGCCTTCTCTTTACCTTGTTGCATGTACCTTGAAGGATGCCTATGCAATTGGTGTATTGTGTATTTTAAAGTATACAGAAACTCTGAAACTACCTACTAGTCAGTAAAAACTCTAAACTACTACCTAGTCAGATACAAACTAGTACTGTCTGCTTATATATTATCCTCTGGTGTTCTGCTGTGTTTGATAAACAAAACCACTGCTCAAGTTTTGGTACCTGCATGGACAGACACTGGTCTGGTTTCAGCTACCTGTGAGTGTAGCTGCACCCTGGTGCTTTCTCTTTGATGGTAAACCTGGGGCAGATCAGAAGACTTCTCTGATGACACCCTTTTTTTAGGTGATTTGTTGTTAGGCTTTGCCTGCATCCTCTTTAGAGGCAGTACATGATTCTGAGAGCTTTGGTCCTCTCTTCCCTCCTTCTTCCTTTGTTTTTCTTCTTTCAAGCTGAAAAAAATCCCCCACCTTTTTAATTTCACTTGCTGAATTTAAAGATACCACAATCCTTGTCCAGGAAAAACTTTCAGCATTTCAGACTTTCCTAAAATAGGGAGTGTGGGTGCTCCCCAAAACCTCTGTCCAACTAAAGGAATTTTAGAATGTGGTATCAGCTAGAACAAGACAAGTGCTGGAGGAGAAATGTAGATGACCTCAAGGAGAGTGAGGGTAGAGGAGAGGGAGTGAAATTTTCCTAAAACAGACCTGGGGGAAAAGAAATAGTATCCCTGTGTTGTGTGCTATGTTCTGATAGTTGTGCATTAGGTATGAATAAGAACAATAAGAGTTCTTTCTGTGCCACTCTAACCTGGGAGAGCATTTAATAAGTTTGTACGGACTTTTCCTATCCATCTCTTTGCTTTTGGAGAAGTGAGTGAACAGCTCAGCATCATCACTTTTCCCGTTGTCCAGATCTTGTTTTACTGTCCTTGCAGAACATCTGCCAGTCATCTAGGTGGATCGATTTAGTTTATTCTGTGATTCATTTGTGATCTTCAATGTCTTCCCTGTCTGAGAGTGCTGAGTAGCAGCCAGGTCTGCTTCAAATAATGAAGATGCTGTCTTTTAGCCCTGGGGATTGTAATCTACAGGTCTTTACCTGGCTGGACTGAAGTCTGTTTGCCTCTGTGTATTTACTGTCCTGTGACATGACCCAATATGTACAAGTATCTTCTGTCAGAGGAGCAGATTGCATGCAGGGACTGTGGACAGCCGGAACAATTATCTGACACAAATAATAAGTTCACTGCTGTCTCTGTAGATAGCAGGGGGATATGGCTTTGATCTGTTAAAAAGCAGGAGGAAGGGAGCGGGAAGGACCCAAGACACCTTTTATTTGCAAGATGAGGTCAGGGAGAGCCCAAAAGTCTGAGGAACAGCTAGACACCAAACTGTCTCCAGCAGGCTCTCTCCACAACTCTCACTGTTGCTTTGTCCCTTTGCAGAAGATTCCTCGAGGTCCACATGGTTGCTGCTCTTCACCCTCAGCTGAGGTCAGGAGCACAGTGCTGTTGGCAGTGCCTTCCTGCTCTGCCTGCCTTTTGGTCCTCAGCAGTGATAAGCTTTGCCACATCTGTGTCATTGGTTGCCTTGGGTTTAAACTAATCCCGTTCTTACCTGCAGGAAGGCATGGGACCTTGTGTGAAATTATTATTTGTGTCTGCTTTTCAACCAACTGACCTTTTTCATCCCCACTTCAGTTACATTTGCCAGGCAGTTTATTTATGTAGAGCAGCCGGAACCAGAGTCTTTGACCTGTTGAGCGTTGGATTGAGCCTTTGCTTTTGCAAGGAAGGATAACACTGCTTGCCTTAGCCAGCAGTGATTGTTGGGCCAAGGCTGGATTGCTGGGGCCATTTTTTTTCACTCCCTTGAGCAGCTTAAAATTGTGTCTGAGCATAATAGAGGGATCTTGGTAGTGTTACAAGCTTTGACTTGTTTTAAAATTTCTTTTTTCCCCCTCTTTAAAACTGTTGCTTACTGTGCTTTAAATTTTACTCTGTCAGTGGGCCCTTAACAATAGGAGAATAGATTTTTTTTCCACTAGATACTACTTCCTAAATGCTCTGGCTTTATGACCTCTAACTGTGTCTTTATGCATGGGAATGAGGCAAATGAAGCCTGACAAAGATAGAGGCTCTGTATTTCCAATTATAATCAACAGTTTCCTAATTGCTCTGTCACTTCTGAGCCTTTGAATTTTACTCCTGTTTATAATTCTTAATTTTTCTTTTGTCCTTCATTGCACCTCATGGCTGTTGTGAGAATTTATAAGCACTGTCTCCCAGCTGATTCTGCTCAGTCTAATTTGTAAGTGGGTATGCATAAGAAGATGCTTAGCAACTGAAGGAAGAGCTTCAAGAGGTGTAACTAAGAAAGCATTTGTTCTGCATCTGACTTCATTGTTTCAAAAGCAGTTTCAGTGTTTAGATGTGGTTTTAGTTTTTAGATTCTCCTTGACAAGCGTAAGAGGCATTTTTTGTTTCATTTCTATTTCCTGCAAATACCAACGACTTTTATCACTTTGTTCTGTACAAAACTTGGGAAATCCACTCATCCAGGCTACAGACAAGTTGGTTAATTCAACGAGATAAGCAAGCGAAACCTCCCTGTGTTTCACGACAGAAACACTCCATACCTAAAATAGAAGGAAAAAATCAGCTCTTCAGCTATAAAAATGTTTTCCACTTCATGGATTTTTATTAAGGACATTTTTTTCCTGCTCAACGTGCTAGTAAGTCTGTGAGCCTGATATAGCCAGCTGGGGAGTCCACTAATAACTTCGAATGAGAAACAAAAAGAGCAGAAAATGTTTGGTGTGTACATCCATTGGTCTGCATGATGTTGTCCTCCTTATCTTTCTCTGCTTGCTGTAATTGTTAACTTGCATTCACATGAGCTGAAATGTCTGCCTCCTGCTCAGATTCCCTTGTGCTAGGACTGAAACTGGAGCATAGTGTTCCATCATTAAATGGGCAACATTGAATACTTGGGAAATTAACAACAGCTGCAAGTTCTTCAGCTATTTTTATTTGTACTGTGGCTATAATTTTTCTTGTGTGTTTGTGCTGGAGTCAGAAGTGGAAAGGAAAACAGATTCCCCAAGAGACTGACTTTTTGTTTTTAATTTAAAAAGGGCTGTGCTTAACAAAGGCATCCATAAAAAAAAAAAGTACCAAGGGTCGCCTAGGAGTTTATTCAGTGTTGTGTGGGCCCTTTAGTCTGGTTGCTGGTATGACTTTCTGGGGATTTTCATGGCACCTTGGCACATAGTGAGGTAACTGGCACTTTCCACAGTCAACCCTCTCCTTTGAAAGTCCTACTGCTAATAGCATATGTCTTAGCCTTTTGTAAAGGTTGCTGGCAGCAAACATTCTTCTCGTTTATGTTTTATGCTCCTAGCCAGAGACATAACTCTAAACTCACGGCAGCCACTCTGTTCAGTGTTCTTTGGATGAGACCCTAAAATCAGGCTAGGAAAGCCATAGAGAGTCATTGTAAAACAAAATTTCTTAAGTATCTGTTAATAGTCCAGTGGCTTGAATTTCTTCCCATAAGTCCCATTATCATGTGTCAGGAATGACAAGGCAGAGCTCACACTTTGAAGAGAAAGGTCAATGTGGATCCATGAATTGGCATCTTGTCCTGGTACCAAAGGGATTCAGGATCCTTCACTGCTCCTTCCACTACACTGTCAGGCAGCTCTGTGGCTGGAGAGGGGAGATGGGGAGATGAGGCTGAGGGAGAATCAATGTCACAGAGTTGCTTGATGTTTTGTGAGCACCTGGAGTTACCTGGAGTTGTGAACGCATGGAGTTAGATGCTATCTTGAAGTTCTAAATGTAGGGAGAAACAGCAGCTGGAAGGGTCACTGAGGAGAAAAATGAAGTTTTCACTTTTTCTGCAGGCTTTTTAATATTCTGACTAAAGACTTGGTGAATGCAGGACTGAATGAGAAGAAATCCATGCTCTGAAGCATTATCCTTTCTGAAAATTCGAGAAGGCGCTCCTTAGAAGCCTTGCTATTGAGCAACAGTAGGAACCAGGCATAAGTGCATTGTTTGTTTATTTGAAAAGCATTTTAGCATTTTTTTCCTTTAACTGAAGAGAGAGGTGGTCCATTTCTTTTGTCTTTTTAAGTGGCGTGACTGATGGCTAGACATCCCATTCCTTAGGCTGGACATCATTTTAGAGAAGTGCATGCTACTGTGGGACTTCATAGCTGTTCCTTTAAAAATGTTGAACATGTGCTGGTATATTTCTGTATTTGAATGGAAATGAATAAAGGAGATGGTTAGCTATTTGTACTCAGTAACCTAAAACTTTTAAGGGCAAAGCTAGACCTGTTTCCCCAACACTTGAGAATGTGCTTACCTTCACTACTGTGAATAGTAACAGAGTCTTCCTTGTACAGAGAGTCTTGTTCACATATTTGAGAAAGAGAGGCTTTATTCAATGTCTAGTGTCTGAATTACGAGTCTCTAAACTGTGGTAAAGATTTCTGCTGCTTTAGAGATAGTTATATGAGTTAGGACCATTGCATTGAAGCTATTAGAAGTTTTCATATTTTCATTGGAAAAGAACAATAGCAAGGCTGAGCCAGAGGTGAGCAACCTCTCAGTGGTGAGGTGCCAGGCTTTACTTTCCCAAATTAGAGGCTAAGCATACTACAAAACAAAAGGTTGTTGGGGTTTTCTTGCCTTGCCCTGTGGAAAGATGAGATTTTTGCCTTGTGCTGGCATGAGGAGCTGTAGCTGTAGCAGTGTCATGTTTCTGTGTCAGAAAGAGCTCCTGGTTTGAAACTTGGTTGTACATGAAAAATCAGAACTGCTGCCTTGTGTGGAGTGGAGGTGCACCATCTGTCTCCAGTATTAAAATTATGAAGCCAGTGGAGCTATCCCCTCATCAATACCCGTTACAAAATACTGTCATTCCTGTATGGTGGCCTGTCATTCAGAGACTATTTCTATGATCTTTTTGGCTGCCACTCTCTTTGTTTCTGACCTCTGAAATCTCTTTGGAAGCATGCTGGGAGAAAGCCTTGACTGTGGCTCAGTGTCAGTGCAGTTTATTCTAGTTAGCTCCAGGTTTTATTCCATTCCTCATTGTGCTGGTTATCTTGGGCACTGGTTGTCTTCCTTGCTTCTCTGCCCTGCTGCTCCTGTTCCATTTCTTTATCCCATACGTGAGTTTGTCTGTGGTTACATTCTAAAGGATCTTTTGCCTGCAGTGAACTGCCCTGGAAAAATGTAGGAACTGTGATGCTGCTTTAGTGCCTTTGAAGTGCAGTGCTGTTTCCCCTCTGAGATGAACCCAACGCTTGGAAGAGCAGCTGGCAGGCCTGTGAAGAGAAGGGCAGCAAGCCAAGCCATATCCTGTGAAAGCAGAAGCAGTGCCCTTGAAATCTCTGGAGTTGCCCACTGCATGTATGGGGATTAAATTTCCTCCAAAAGTTGAGTTTATGCAACATTATCAACCCTGACCAAAATATGAGTGTGCCTGTGCTTGTCTTTGAGCTACTGGTGCTATTTCCATCTGTTAGTGTGGGCAGGCACTATTAAAATCCTCAGTGCTTTCAGTCTAGTTGAATAATCTTCTAGCTGCTAGGTTTATAAATTAAACATTTATGGCCATATCTGATGCTATTATCCCTCTATAGCAATACCTCTAGGCAGGGATCTTGAGCTTTTTTGGAGTGTAGACCCATGTGTTTAGGAAGAGCGAATGTTTCATTTATGCCTCATCTCACTCTTGCACTTCTCAGTTGCTGAATGTCCCTGAGGTAACCTCAGATATTCTTTGTGAGGAAATAACCTTGGTAAAGAGATTTTTGATGTCTATGCAGTCTGGGTCAGAGGGAAGAGCAGAGTTCATTGCAGCATCCTGAAATTTTTTTGTGTCTTGTCAAGTAACTTCCCAACACATGAATATGGTCTATCATCTGCAAACAGATATAAAGAATGTAATATCAGATGAAGCACAGATCACAAGAATGGTACCTAGAGGTCCAACAGTGATAACTAGGAGATAGCTGAAAGCTTGATGGGGTCCCAAGAAAATCTATGTTTATGGACATGTGCTTGAGCAAGGGGCATGCGCTGATTAACAGGAGAGGAGGCATGTAAAAAACTACCCACATCCAGCATACCCTTCATCACATTGTGAAGGGGGTGGTTTGAGGGTGAAAGGAAGTACTAGCCAAGTCATGGCTTGTCTACTTACACGAAGAAGTTACGTGAATTTGTCTGGCTACGTGCATCCAGTGTGTCTATCTAGACAGTCAGCTTTGGAACCTTTTTTTCCTTCCTTCTTTTCCTTTCAAGGAAGCTATTTTGGATGTGAAAAAACTTGGGTGATAACACAAACCAAGGAAATAATCCTTTTAGAAAAATGCCCTAACTCATGTGCTTTTGATTTAAATGAAGAGATTTGTCTCGTTCTTAGTGGTTTATGTGGAAATCGGAGAATCTGGGACATCACAGATTATTGTTTAGGTACATTCAGGGTCCTAATACAAGAAAAGCAAATGTTAAGGTCTCATGTAGAAGATTACTTCATTTGGAAAAATGCTTTGTCATTAGTAGGCATTGTTACTTGCCTGAAATGGTTGTCTATTTGCTATTGTAGTCCTTTAACGGAAAATACTCCAAGGACAAATACTTCGTATTTCTTCCTGCTCAAATAAATAGCTGTAAGGTACAGCTGTCGGATTTGTCTCCCTGGAATTTAATAATCATATGCTATTGCTATGGCTGTCTGAGTATTGGACTATCTGAGTAGGAGTTATTTTAAGTTCGTAGTTCAAATTAAAAGGCATTGATGTTTCAGTCTACCTGGTGAGTCTCCCCAAAAGCCACAATAGAGCATCTCCCTGAAAGCTTGAATTGACTTGTTAAACAAACACAAATTTGTCTGTCAGCTCTTCCTTCTGCTGTTTCTTTCTCTGAGGAGAGTTTTGGCCTGAGAAAGATGTGTTTGCTGCCAGTCAGTAGGAACTTTAATAGACTACATGCAAGAATAGAAAAATGCAATTGTTAGACTGTATGAAACCAAACTCATAAACTCCTCCCAGTGTTCCAGTAACTGAGTCTGAGAGCAAACTGTTCCCTGGACTGCAATGTGGAGATGATTGTATCACAGCCCTGTTCAATGAGCTAGCCTTGCAGACCAGACCCTATTCACTTTTGCTGTATTACTGTCCAAGTTTCACTGTTCACTTTGAAGTAGGTAGTCTAATCTAGTTGGACCAAATGAACTGAAGCTTCCTTAGGAACTGTTTCTCCAGTCCCGGTGTGGTCCTTAAACCAGATTGGACCTGCACCATAAATTATACATCTGTGCTTTTCCCTTGAGAGATTGAGTTGCCTTGTGAGGGTGTGAAGGGCACATTAATAATGGCTGTTAATGGAAATATCTGTAGATAATTATTGACTTCACTGTTAAGCAGGTGGGAGTTGACCAAGAATGAAACTTCTCCCAGCAGAGCATTCAAGTAGATGCTTCTGCTCTACTTGATTTTGACTTCTCAGGGATTTTTAGAAACTGGTTTTCAAATATCAGAATGTTTCCAAGGTAACCTCTTCAATCTCCGCTGTGTTCAGATGCTTACTAATTTAATATGCACGTGACGTGTAATCTGATTTAAAATTAACAGATGCTCCTAAAAACGGTCTAACACTAAACATCATGGGTTTCTGCAATAACCTCTTCAAGGTGACAACTTGCCTTGGCTTTCATACCTTCCAGGGGAACAGCACTTGGATGATATTTCATAATTATTGGTTTCTTTGGTTTTGTGAACTGAGTGTGTGATTGGTCATGGACTCTGCATCTTTTTCTTTTGAGACTGAGGAGTTGCTACCTTCAGTGTTACAGGCACTTTCAAAACTTCTAACCACAAAGGATTTTGATGCAATGTTTGCAGTTTGGGAATAAATATCTCCAAAAACTGAAAAGGGGAGAGTCTTAGTTGAATAAAAAAATACTTTGTTTTCCAATAACTCTTCATAAGAAGGATCTGAGGAAGGTGTGCATCCCTGGATTAAATGTCAAAAATGAAAAATAAGGGTATTAGGGAGGGGAGCAAGAGTTGCTGTGATTATGCAGCTGCGCTCTGTCCTGTCAGCTCGTGCTTTCTCTCTGTGGAACAAATGAGCGCGTGGGTGATGCATAACATCAACAGAACAAAGCCTGGGAAGTCCCAGAGCAACTGCCCTGTGTCCTGGCGACCGTCAAAGAAATCTATTTTCCTGCAGCCTTTGACAGGCTGTCATAGCTTAACTAACTGGCATCTGTAGCACAATGCTGT
Organism: Serilophus lunatus; assembly: GCA_013399895.1. NCBI lineage: Eukaryota > Metazoa > Chordata > Aves > Passeriformes > Eurylaimidae > Serilophus > Serilophus lunatus. The sequence continues at coordinate 70,447 of VXBA01004344.1, forward strand.
AAGTGCCTTGATCTTGTCTGTGCCACAAACGACTAAGAAAATTGAGTCCTGAATTCATCTTCTTTTGCTCAGTCTTTCTTGACTTCGGTTTTATTATTATTACAGATGAAAGGCAGCCCCTGAGGATTTAAGTACTAGGTAATTTAGAGGTTGTTTTCGTTCTTGGGATGGTAAAATTAAACACATGTAAGAAACAAGCAAATTTGCCAGTTCAGCATGGACTAAAGGGAATGAATGCTGGTATGGTTTCAGGTAAAAACAAGGGAAACCTAAATCTAGATTTTGCCCTTAATAGTAGTCTAGATAGCATCAGTTTCTATGAGAGTAAGTGTCCATCTAGGATTAAGTCTGGAGATGAACCAAGCTTCTTAGTTCTTAGTCAAAGGAAAGCAAGTTTTATGTCTGTGTTAATGATGATGCTGAAAGTTCATTAATATTCATTAGAGGCTTAAGAAATAAAAACATTGTATCACCAAGTCATTTTATCCAAAAGAATCAGAATTACTTTTGTTTCATTTTTAAAGAGTGAAATCAGTTCATGTCCTCACTCTTGGCAAGGTCTTCCTTTCAATTCCTGACAAATGATCCCTTCCCCAAGCACCCTACTTTATAGGTTGTTTTATGAGGTGACTTATGACTTGCTCTGTAGTTAAAGAATGCAAGTAATAGTAACCTTGGTTTTATTTTTCATGCACATATAAAAGGAAACAGAATAATTGCAGAAGCTAAATTCAATTTTGAACCTGTGGAGCCTGCCTAGTACCATTTGGAATATGTCAACTGCTTCTTGTGGAGTTGGGAAAATGTTACATCTGTTTCTTTACAGTTGGAACAGAAAAAAGTCTGCCACTTACCCCCTTGAAGCTGCAGAGACTCCAGTGGAATGCTGAGTCTTTTTTGCTTTTCTTGGGTGAAAATGCATTCGATATGTGTCATGCCTCATACTTACTTTCAGGTCTGACATTAGAACTTTCAGTATAAGGTCGATTCTACCAGGAAGGTTTAACCACCCTTCCACTCCCCCTGCTTTTATGTTTGTGCTAATATTGCTGAGTTCATGGGTGTAGAAAGAAGGTAGTAAAGCAACTCCTAGCCTCCTCTGACACTGAGGAGATCTTGGTGCTTTCATAAGTGTCTGGCTTGACAGAGATCCGAGCCAGATGTTTCACATAACTATGACAACTGTCATAACTGTGCTTTCCAAACAGTTTGAAAAAGCTTGGGTGGAGTTGTTCCATCCAAGGCAGTCAGTGGTGGCTTTGGTTGATGGCAATTTGAATATGAGTCAATAGTGTTCCCTGGAACCCAGGAGGGCCAACTGTGTCCTGGATGCATGAAACCCAGCATCGACAGCCAGTTCAGGGAGGTTATTGTCCCACTGTACACTGCATTGGTGTGGCTCCACCTCGAGTCCTGTGTGTGGCTTTGGGCACCACAATATAAGAAAGACATAAAATTATTAGGGCATGTCAAGAGAAGGGTGGCTGAGATGGTGAATGAAAGGCCTTGAGGGCAAGACTTGCAAGGAGCAGATGAGGTCACTTGGCTTATTGAGCCTGGAGAAAAGAAGGTTGAGAGATGATCTCATTGAAGTCTGTAACTTCAAGAGAGATAGTGGATAGGGGGGTGCTGATATCTCTCTCTCTCTCGTGACCAGCAATAAGACATGAGGAAATGGAATGAAGATGCATGTCAGGGGAAGTTCAGAATGAACACTAGGAGAAGGCTCTTCACTGATAGGCTCGTTGGTTACTGGAACAGCCTCCTCAGGAAGAGGTCATGGCATCAAGCCTGCCAGAGTTCAAAGACCATCTGGTTAATGCTCTCTTAGCCATATGGCTTAGTGTTAGGTAGTCATGTGAGGAAGAGGGACTTGGACTGAAGGATCCTTAGAGGGCCCTTTCAAATTGAGATATTCCGTGATTCTACGATAGCTGTGCTTATTCTTTTCGCGTGTCAGCGCTCACGCATGTGGAGAGATAACTATTAGGTGAGACTGCTGAGAACCGAAGTAGAACCGAGGCGTGTGTGCGGCTTTACGCCGCCGATGTCCCGCGCCGGAGGGCGCAGCGGCCCCGGGGCGGAGGGCGCTGTCCGCGGTGCTGACGGGACGGGGGGCGCCGACCCCGCACCCTCCCTGTCGTGAGCTCTGGACAGTAAGGATCTCTTGCTCTGCCTTTCGTTTCTTCCTTTTTCCCTGCCTTGGATGAGGATGAAAAAATTTTATTCGATTGAAATGGTGTTGTTCCGGGAGTGAAGTGCATTTGCAATTTGCTGCATAATGGCTACCAACAAGAAGAAAAAAAAAAATTAAAGAAATAAATGAGTCATGTTCCTGAAATGAAATTGCACGCAAGGGATATTTGTATTCCTTCTTTGGGAAAGGTTAATAGAGCTAAATGTAAAGTAATGCTTTGTGATGGGAAGCTATCTATTGCTAAACTCACATTAATTCTAAATAAAAATATGATGATTGATGCATATGCTCTAAGCTGCACAAGAAATAAGAATTAGCTGCTCGTGCTGAAATTTTTACTGTTGTGAAATGCACACTGATTAATTCAAGGTGGAAAAATTGTTTCTTTTAAGAATCCTATATGAGAAACATACCCTTCTTTCTTAGAGAACAGCCAACAAGTCTAACCAAAACCTACTCCTTATGAAGTATATGAAAATTATTCTTTATACTGTGAGTTATATGACTTTGTAATCTTGATATTTAAGAAACAGATGTATAACTGAAATAGTATTTGCTCTATTTATTGTTACATGGTAGGGAAAGTTTGATGAAGGATAGGCATCCTTTTATACGAGAGCTTCCTACTGTTTCCTCATTACCTCAGTAAATAAAAATGCCTTAATGTAATCCTGGTTTTTAGTAAGAGTTGTTTCTGTCTTTTGTGGCAGGATTATATGTTGAAATCACCGTTAACATAGCTTGTGAGCTCTGTTTCTTAAAATAGTTTTGCAGATGGGCTATTTTCACCTTCAGCTATTAGCGTCAACAGGGAAGAAGTAGGGATGAATTTTGATGCTTTCAGCTCTTGTCTAGGCAGTGAAAGGGATAGTGTTCTGAAAACTGATGCAATTTAAAAGGTCAGATTGTGATTCCTAGCCAATAACATGCCTTCTGGAACTGCTTATTTAGTCTGGAGTTGCACTGTAGATTTTCTCATCCTTTTGTCTGGGCTTCGTCCAGTATTTGCTAGGTGCAGTGACCAATAAAAGTGTGAAGATCTGAGTTTTGCAAGAGACCTTCTGTAACAGAGGCAGCAGCTACAGACTGTTGTTTCTCAGATGCTGTGGAGCTATGTGGTGTGAAAAGTGTTGTCCTTCCCAGTTCATCAATGTCTAGTTTGATCTAGCTGTATGGAAGACAGTTCTGGCCCTATGCTGGAATGGGATTGTCTGATGCTCAGAAACAATGGGGTCTTGTTCTATTTCATAGATAGTTCTCTTTCTTCCTCTTCATCTCTGTATTAGTCCTAGCAGAGCCCCAGAGGCTGTAGCCACAAGAATGACATTTGGATCAACTTTCACCCTGCTAATGTATAGCATATACCCAGCTATGTGGGAGGTAACAGCCACTAAGCAGGTCATCCCAGAATAACAGGAGCTATTTCCATCTTATCAGTATAGCAGATCACTGTTAAATACCTGGGTTTTTTTCCTTCTGAATCTACCTATTTGAATCCTTATAACTGTAATGCATAATAGAAAAGAGAGAGGCTCACCCGCAGTTGCCAATACCTGATGGCGTTTCATCGACTGTGTGATTGATGGGAGACCTGTGCCTCCTAAGAATGTGGGTTTGAGCAGATGTCAAACTTGCTCTGAATGTCTTCTCAGCATACAGATAGCAATTGCCCTCCCTATGCCCTCTGTGAACACGGCTGTCCACAGCAGGCTGCTGTTTCATTGGTATCCATAAAAAAAATGGACTGTATTCACACTGGGAAGTGTTCACTATATGCATATGGTGCTTTAATTGCTCCTACTTCTTTGTTACTAATTTTCAAGCCTCCAACAAAAGCACTGGGTGTGAATCCACTGCTCCCTTGGTTGCAAAGAGTAATTAATTGATCAAATCTGTTTTCTTTTTGTTGTCCTGTGGACTGAGAGGTAACGGCATGCAGTGTGGAGGATATTCCTGCTAGAGATAGTATTTCTGCAAATCCTGCAAAGCATAACTAATGGTCTGTGGAGTACCATCCAACATTCAGTGAGCAGGCTGCCTGCTTTGTCATCCCCAGCACCTTGTGCATACATATGCATTTGTGTTCTGTATTTTATGGTGTCATCAAAACCAGTCTTTGGTTAATGTTTTAGTAAGTACTGTTTCACATTGTTCTTACTAGCAGCAGTAACATTTGCAATTTCAATCTGTGGCAGGAAGCATGTTTCCTCTCTTAAAGGAAATCTGAAGTAATTTAGAGGCCACAGAAAAGGATGGTTTGCAATTCACATTGCTGCAGTCTTGCAATGAAAATAGGCTACAAGACAGATACTGAACCAACAAAAACCCAAGGCTTATGTTTTTTCTCTTTCCAAATATGCAAACTTAAGGAATGTATTCAAGCATCTGGCTAATTCACATACCATTAATTCTCTGAAGAGTACATATGCACACCCAATTAGACCTGCATCATTTATTTTAAAAATGAATGTACTCTTGTATTATTTTATTGCAGTACCAAATCATTAAACTGCATAGAAGGAGGAATTTTATAAGCAAAATGTGCAGAGCTCTTTGCCAAGAAAATTTGAAAGTTTCAGCAGAGCTGTACCTAAGCTTAGTTTAAAAACCATAGACACACTTTTTTTTTTTTTTGCTATTAGCAAATGAGTTAATGGTTTTTTGAATACAGGAATGAATGCATGCTAAAAACCTGTCTTCATACTGGAGCTGGCAGAGTGAGCACCAATCCTGATGTCTGAGGTCCTATTGTATTGCAGTAATGTACGTAATCTCCCCTTTGCATCTGTTTTGTGGGCTGCAGGGAGTTCCTGCCAGCTGTGGTTTCTTGAGGGTTTAATTGTCTCAAACAACTACAAGGGCATGACTCTCCAAAGGCTGAGAGCCTGATGCTGATGGTGTAAACCTCTCGCTTTTGTATGACTCTCCACCAGCTTAACTCTGAGGCTAGTACCACTCAGAGAATAATATGGATCTTGGCAAGAGGCGGATTATCACAGCCTTCTTCAGAGGATGTGTGTGGGATGGGAAAAACTAATCTGTGCCCTGTTCATCTCTCTGGTACCTGAGTACTAAAGACACTCAAATCCTTAGAAGCAATGACATTCTCATCTTTCCCTTAGCAGCAAATTCCTGCAAGGTCTGCTAACCAGCATTACAGACAGTTCTTAGTAGCTGCCTGTTTTTTTCGGGCTTTACTGGAGTAAAGTTGCCATGGAGATTGGTAGGCATTTAATGGAGCAGGGACCGCAGTGGTTCGCCCTGTGCGTGTAAATCTGTTTGACATGTCATGTGTATCAGATTTGGCTCTGATGCTCCCATTTGAGGTCCACTTGCTTTCTTGCCTGATTCCCATGTAGAAGAACTGAACAACTGCCATACAGTATTCATAGCACTGTGATATAAAAAAGGCAGAGTTGGGATTGGTGCCTGCTCTTCCAGAGCTGATAGAAAAGCAAAACTGGGCACCAAAGGACGTCTAGTGCATATATCTAAGTCCTGTAAACTAGAAGGAACTTCATCAGGCTGGAGCCTTTCTTGGGACAGCAGTAAATGTATTTGCTGAAAAAGGGAATTGTTTAGAAAAAGAAACAGAAATCCTAGAACTTGGGAGACATGGAAAGGAGGAATCTTTCCAATTCATTTTAGAACTTGTAGAACAGATTAAAATATGGGGAAGACTGCTGAATATAAATGTCTGCTTTACAGTTGTAAATGGTATGTAGGCTCCACGTTCTCAGAAATATTGCTGGAAAATTAAAATGCTTGAGACGGACAAAGGCTTTAAGGCTGTTGAGGTAAATGGTGACTCATTGGCTGAGAAGCAGGAAGGAAAAACATTTAATGGCCTGTACTCCAAGCTGTACTCTTCCCAAGGGATCAACCTGCAGGCACCAAGATTTTAGCCAATGCCTGCTGATCTACAGCCTTCAAAGGTGAACAGCCTAAGTACTTTCCACTGATTTGGAGCACGCCTGATTGTTTGGTTTACAATGTGTATATGTTTGCAGGGTGTTATGGAGAGAAACTTGACATATTTCTAATTTTAGAGTTAGAGAAAACAGCCAGCTGGTGAAATTATTTGGGGAAGGGTTAAAAAGTTGGAAGCTTTGAAGGAGGGGATGGGAAATGGGGAAATAGGGCAAATGCAGAGATGGATCTTTGGACACCACTTGCTCCAGCAGAAACCATGGAGCCCTCCTGAATATGCTGCTTGGACCATGGAATCAATTTCAGAGGGGAACAAGGCTTCTGTTGTGTCTATCCTGAGGAAAAAGCTCTGGTCTTTTCAAAAGCTTGTGCATCTCAAAGACTGGTGTGATCCTGTTGTATTAGTGGAAAAAGGCCTGATTACATGCATCAAAAGCATCTCCTCCTCCTCTTTTCCCCCCCATCTCCTGTACTGCTCTTAACAATTTAATCTATAGCAGTTTGTCTTCATGGGCTGTAATTGATCTGTCTGATTTAGCTCATCAGAAGCTCATTAAAGAGCTTGCAGCCTTTCTTATTCATGAGGATACAAAGTCAGGGATCTAAAAACACTTTGTCTTTGTCTTAACTGGATTAATTTAGTTTTCTGGGATTTGAGGAGGCTAATAAACTAATGCAAGCTATTACTTAAAGGTGAGCTGCTAAGTGAACATAAAGGATGATCCAAGTACCACCGAGTGCTCTCCAACATCGAGTGTCAGGTCTGAGCAGCAGAGGGAATTGTTGCTAAAACCTCAGTGAGGTATTCCTCACTGCCTGTGTGCGAAATGCAACTTGTGGAGTTCTTGGAGCTGTCTCTGCAATGAAGGTGGCATTTTATGCTAGCGATACCAGCAGAATGCACAGAAATATTTTGTGTGTTGTGTATAGAGTTTGGGCTTGACATCTGGTTTTCTTTATTTTTCTTTATTAAGCGCCGCTATTGTTCTGAGCTGCCGTCTGTACTCTGGCAGTGCCCGTAACAATGTGTGCTTCCCACGTTGCCAACACACACATGCTGAGAAAGTGCCTGTCGCCATCCTTTAACAAGGATACACTGACAATCTGCAAAAGGGAACAATAGCCCTGGGCTGTAGAAAGCAGTTCCTTTTCCACAGTACTTTAATGAACACTTGAGATATTTCCAAGCTGTAGGAAGAGGAGATGGGATAGATGGTTCTCTGTTCTACTCCTTTCCGAGCCTGGCTTCACATGCCAGACAGTTCCAGAAAGACGAATAATTTCCTACAACTGTTGTATTTACTGTGTAGTCACATGCATAGTGCCATCAAATTGCTTATGCCTCGGAGTTCTCTTAAGTGACTATGATCAAGAAGGGGCTCTTATGTTGTCTGATCTTTCAAGGCAGCAGTTCTGCCAGGGAACACATGCAGCTGCATCCTCTGCCTTTGTCAAATGTCCTGACTGTTTGTGACCTGTGGGAAGCTGTGGGGCCCCTCAGACAAAGCTCTGCGTCAGGGATCCAAGTCCTGGCATTTACATGAACTGACTTTCCAGTTGCTACATGTATCAGGATTGGGAAACCTTTGCGAATATAAACCTTTCCTAACAGTATTTATAAATACTCCAAGCTTGTGTTTATAATTGTACATTATTGTACGCAAATATTAATACCATGTTTTTTCTTTCCTTGTAGTGTACAGAGGCCAAAAAGCATTGCTGGTACTTCGAAGGATTATATCCTACATATTATATGTAAGTAATCATTGCTTTTTCTGTTCAAGAGAGAATTAGATTCTATTGGCCTTTAGACTGTTGTTATTTTACTAATTATACTTTTCCCATAACTTCTCTGAGACTTCTAATTTAAAAATAAAGATACGATAAACTTTCATTTCCCTTTTCCCCCTTGACCCACCTCTTTCCCTTTCTGCTTTTTTTAAAAAAAAGTGTACAGACTCGTTTTGCACACACCCCAGGTGACCTTTCGAATTGAAAACAAAACTCAGACTCTTAAACAGCTCTTATTTCAGAATGCTGAAAGGAAACATAAGTAGAGCTGTGTGAGGACAGTTCACTCTTTATTTCAAACAAGGAGCGATAATCAGAGGGAGTATCAAGAATGCTTTGAAAGTAACTTTGTCCCTCTGATAATACTGTTGTTTCATTTAGGGAGTTGAGATGATTTGTTATCTGTAGCGTAACTCTCCTTTTGATGAGTTTTCACATCGGGCTTGATTGTGAACCAAAGGTAAATGACCTTGTAGGCCTGTGATGGAAGATCTCTCCGAATTTCAGTTTTCTGTTTCGTATTGCCTACAGCAGGACAAAAAGGTGGAGGAAATGTGTGCATGGAAGGTACATTCCATGTGAATTTGGGGGCAGAAAGGAGGTAAATGTCTCTGGGTTGTGTAACTTTGTAATTGCAAACACCTGTAAACGTAAGTTTAAAAAAATAAAAATAAAGTGGAGTAGAAGGGTAAGCAGCAGCATTAGATTGTCTGTTCCCTGAGCAAGCTCTTCCTTGCTGAAGGATTGGAAAATAGTCTAATTCTTGTGCTATCTGAGAACTTTCCTCCCTTTTCTTCTCCGCCTCCACTTCATCTGCCAGAAGCAGGGGAGAAATGCTGGAGACAAAAAGTAGCGAGGAAGCCAGGCAAGAAATAAAGCTCACTGAAAAAATGAATGCTGTATGATTTAATCATCTGTGGTCCTGGATATTAACTGCTGAGGAAGTGTTTATGCCCAAAACTCACTGTCATTTTTTTTCAGGTGACTGAAATGTTGAGAATTACTCAGAAATAGTTGGCCAGAATAGATGGGGGGATATAAATAAGTGAATTTTCTTTGCATGCTAATAACAACAGGACTTTGGTTCCACCTACATTTTATTTTGTTTTGCTGCAATGTGGGAAAGAAGCTGGGATGTTATGCAATTATGAAAAATGCCACTGTACCTTGACATTCAGGATAACTTTGTTTTCTGCTTATGTTTCTGCCCACATGCTTTCACAGCCAGTGTTTGTGTCCCTTGGCAATATTTGAATATTGGGTGTTAGTTCAAACCCTTTGTGCCCCAGGTAAATACACAGAGAGTCCTTGTAAAGCAAGGGGTTACAAAAAAAAAATTGTGTTGTATCTTAACAATGTCAGGTCAATCAGAAGACTTACTAGTCATTGTTGTGTGTTTATGGTAGTTACTACAGCACCAGGTTATCTGAGTCATTGCATATAAGTGTTGTGATTGCCAGTCTCCTGAGCAGTGTAAGTAAATGGAAAAAGGAAGGGAAAAGGGATGGGATGCGTGTGCTGTGATTGTTCAGATGGTGATGAATGTCATATTATACTGTTGCTGTAATTATGAGTTTAAGTGAGGAAGAAGAAACACTACGGAAAGACAGTAAGGATTTAGGGATGGTAACGCTCAGAGGATAGATAATGCTTGACAAGTGAAGGAATATGGAAAAGAGGGGAGGGAGGGTATTTGAGGGCATAGGAGCTCAGTAGGTTTAAAGGGAGCATGATCAAAATGATAGGAAGGTTTATGCCTTCGGTGCCTGAGGTTCCCTACTTTGTTACTTACGCAATTTCAATTCCTGTTGTCTAGGATCCCCAGCTGCTTCCTGCGTGTGCTGTCTTTTCACACCTCTATGGAAAAGCACAACACCAATTTCAGTATCTTAGGGTGAAGTCCCATTGCTGCAGCACTTGTTTGACCCTTCACTGAGTTAATTCAATTTGCTAATCCCACAGAAAGTTGCTCATTTTAGCACATTTGAGTCAGTGTTGAATCAGCTTGGTGCAGGTTTTGGCAAACACTGGTGAAATGGGAGGAAGGGAGTATTCTGCATATTGTGGGGGAGGAGGCATGAATAGCATCGTCTCCATTAGCATATGGTTAGATGTTAAGTCATCTAAAGGTATAATATGCAACTTTATCCTGAGAGTGCCTCCTCTGTGCAAATCTAGATGTGGGATGTGCTGTAGTGAAACAGGTTTTATTTTATCTTACAATTTCTGTAGCAACAGTCCATAAAAAGCAGTTGTATTTAGTTAAAATGAGTTTGCAGCAGATTCTATTCCTTTCTATCACTGGTTTTCTGAGAAAACAAGTTAACATATGTAGTCTATCCTTTGGTCTTGAGTCTATCTTTGGAGACTTATGAAACCCAGCAATGTAGTCTTTTTTAATGATTTCCCTGCGATTTCAGTCCCATGCTGGCACTAAGAAACAGCTTTCATGGAGGCAGTTTGTATCATAATGAAAAGGTTGGCACGTCAGCACAGAAATGCCTAGTCTTGTGTCTAGTCATAAATGTGTGGAGTGCTGAGCCTAAGGTACCCCTGCACTGGCATGTCTACATGCCTTATCACTTCTGAGATGGCACATCCTTCTAGAAGGTGCCTCTCTTTAAATTACCTAGAGTAATAGAAATCCAGTGGACCGTCACATAAAATGGTTATTTGCTTTTATCAGAAGTTTAAAGACAAGATAGCTGAGTTAATCTTTACAGGAAAGGCTCTACTTCAGCCATCCAAAGACAGAGATGTGTCTGCTAAGCAAGAGGAACGCGGGATAAGGAAATCACTGTGCCAAAATAAGTGTTCTGGAAATTCAGCTAGATTTGAGGGGGGTGCGGGGGGAAGAAAACTTGCTCTTCTTTTGGAACTTAAGGGGTTTTAGGTTTTCATTCATTATGTCTTCCAGTGCAATTATTTTAAAAAGTCTGTTAGACATGTTACTCAAAACTTTCTTAAAACATATTGGTTATGCTTTCTGTCTTAACAGCTAGGGCAAAGATTGAAGATCTTGGTTCCAGAACTAACAATACACCTTTCTGTCCAAATATTTAATGGGTTAGTACATTTTAAAAATTATTTTTCCACTGGACATAATTGTACTGTCCTTTGTATGTCATCAGTAAGCTTTAGTTTGATTCAAACATGTTTCTTCCAAATATAATTCCATTTCTTAAGACTAGACTGAGGCATTGATACTTTTCCAAACTTTTCTCCTTCTCCCGTGTACGTAAGATACAAGTTATTCAGACCAGAAATGAACATGGAAAGCTTACTAGGAATTAGAGAGACATATATTGGTCTTCTACTGTTCATACAGAGAATTTCCAAGGCTGCTCTTAACTTACTTCGCTAACCAAACTAACCAATTCCCCGTGTCCTACTTGCCTGAGTCACAAGATACTGTTGCCAGTTAGATACTTTTCTCCTGCTTCAGCAAAATATTTAGGTGGCCTGGAAAAATGAGTTCACAAATGTAAAGTGGAGAAAGGAATTAGTCGTTGTAGTCTAATTCTTACCCTTTGGAAAGGCAGGGACCTGAGTTATTCTTGACTTTGCTTAAAGAATTAGATCATACATCCCCTTGTGTGGATGCACAGAAAGCAATAAAGAATTAAAGCTGTCTCGAGACTTGATTGACTCTGATACTCTACAAGGATCCTCATCCGACTCTCACTTATGTAAGCCAGCTCAGCCTTATTGTAGATGTGCTGATGGTTGGTAGAAGTGGTCAAGATACTTCCCTTTCATGGCAATAATGTGAATAGTAACATGAATTACATTACCATCACATTGGGGAAATACTGTGGCTGATGTCACTGTGTCAGTGGTCACCTATAAGGTGACTGACTTAGTGTTTTGATGCTCTTCACTATTGAGTTAACCTTACTTCAGTGGATCCTGTTGGATTATTGGGTATTAATTTTTTTTAAAAATGGGATATTCTAAGAGAAGTAGTAAGGTGTCCTGGTTTGATGGACAAAATTATTGATTAATAATTCGTGGATACAGAGGTAGTAAAGAAAATAAGAATTTATTATGAGGAAAGAAAAAAAATTAACTTAAAAAAAAATACCGAAATACCCCCCTGAAGCCCAATAACCACCTCCCAAAAACCCCCCAAAAAACCCATCCACCAACACCTCCACCCCCACCTGTTCCACAAATGAACAAACAACAAAAAAACACTTATTCCTCATTTCAATGTCCGAAAAAGTCCATTTAATCTGAAGTAGGTGGCAGGAGGCGCTGATGGCTGTGGCGGGGGGTGGAAAGAGCAGCAGCACAGGCAGGCACGTGGTGACTCCAAGATGGCAGAAAAGCACAGAGGCTGGCAGCGCTGCTTCTCTCAGCAAGGTCCCAGGCCAGAAGAGAG
>VXBA01004344.1:82870-133670 GCA_013399895.1 Serilophus lunatus
AAAAGAAATCTTTTTATTTAAACCTGAGTCAAAACAGGGAAAGTTTTCTCAGTCTCAGCTAACTCAAGACATAAGGAAAACAGATTAGAAGATAAGGAAACAGAGAATAACTTGGGTGGGAATGTTCTCAGGAGACATCCAGTCCTACCATGTTCTCAGAGCAGAGTCAGTCATGAGGTCAGACTAGGTGTCTCAGGACTTTAACTACTTAGTTCCTGGGAAATCTTCAAGGAAGCAGATGGCACAACCATTCTGGGCAACATGCTCTGCTGCCTAACCATCCTTGTGGTGGATAAGTCTCTCCACATACCTAGGCTGAACAAGCCCAAGTCCCTCAACCTCTCTTCATAGGGCAAATACCTCAGCCCCTGTCTATCTTGGGGGGCCTTTGCTGAGCTTATTCCAGTTTATCGGTTTTATTCTTTTTACTGGGGATGCCAGAACAAATGTAGTATTTTAGATATGGCCCAACAAATGCTCAATGAAATATGATAGGTAACTTCCTTGATCCACACTGACACAGCCCAGGATGCTGTCTCTTGGCACACTGCTGTCTCATGATGGCTTGCTGTCTCCCATGATCTCTAGGGCCTTTCAGCAGATCTGCTCCACAGCTAAGATGTTTGTTCTTCCCACAGGAAAGACTTTCCATTTCTTTTTGTTCAATTTCATGAGGTTCCTGTAAGACCATTTCTTCAGCCAATCTAGATCTTTGAGTGGTAGCCCTGCCCTTGACCTCATTGAGTGATCCTCAGTCTGGTGCAATCTCCAGACTTTGAGAGTACTCTATCACCAATTCCAGCAATGTGCTTAACAACAGGACAGATACAGACTACTGTGGTACTACCAGCATTTACTTCATACTCTCTAGGAAGAGTGTGTGAACCATTGTCCACTGCCCTCTAAGCCTCACCATCCAGCCATGGTATTTTTATTTGTTTCTTTTTTTGTTTGGGGTTTTATGGGGTTTTTTTGACCATTTAGCTGTTCATCTGTCCATACTGTAAGTTCTGAAATTGGGTACAGGAATATTGAGGGAGACAATGTGGAAAATCTTTCTGAAGTTGAAGAAAATGGCATCTGCAGTTCTCTCGACTGTCCACAGATACCATCCAGCACAGTGGTAGAAGCTTTTCTTGCTGGGCTTGGTGTCCCTGGATGTAGGTGAGGTTTAGCTTTCCTGACTTCACACCTACTTGTATATGGGATGATTTTTGAATGTCTCCTTGGTAGCCTCTACCTGCTTTTATCTCCTGAACACCAATTTTTTCCATTGGAGCTCAGCCATGGGTTCCTTGTCTTGAGTATGTTTTGACTTCTCAGTAGTTGCTACCCTGTGAAAGACCTCCAGGAAGAAACATGGACATTTTCTCTAGAAGAAAACCCTAACCCTAACATTTTCTCTAGAAGAAAACGTTGACCAATGCTCTTGGTATTTGTGTGAAGAACAGAATGAACACAGGGGAATGCCGTCTTGTAGCGTCTTCTAATTTTTATCCAAAGCAGGACCGGAATTAATGTTGAAAGCATGTGCAGGTGAAAGTGCTGTATTTTTAGGCTAATATATTTCTGCCATAGAAACTATTTACTATGTACAGGAGACAACTGTACAGCATATGTACACATGTTGATTAAATCTATTTAATTTTTTGTTTAGAATTAATTATAAGAACATTAAATGTAAAAAAGTTAATGTTTGCTAATATTCTTCATGTTTAAAACATGTTTCTGCCCTGCATGTGAGAGTCAATTATTTTTCTTACTGTGGAGAAGAACGTGGGATATATTCTGTTTGTGGTTTTTCTTGGTTTTTGAAATAAATTTCTTGTGCATTTCCACTTGCCTCTCTTACTTTGCTGATTAAGTTTTGTTGTATTTATCACACAGTCAGATTTGAATGTAAGCCTTTTTGTTCTTGATGGTCAGTCCGTAATAATAATTCTGTGTGTTATCAAGAACCTGCAAAACGTTCAAGATGAAAGTATTAAAAGTGTGATTTTTCTCTTGCTGTTACTCAGATAGCTTAGAAGGCACTTCTTCCATCCACTTGTGTATAAGCAACTGGGAACCCTCCCCGAATGTAGACACTGAGTGTGTTGCATGATGGTAGTTGTTTTCTCTGCTCCACATCCTGTTATGTTTACTGCTTTTAATTAAGTTGGCTTTCCTGATGTTATACTTAGCTTTCCTCTTGCAATTACAGCTCTGTGAAGTGTCAGCAGGTGTGTGCATAGGGCAGTAATATAGCTGCTGATTTATTCTTCCATTTGATTTGAAGCCAGCAAGGAAGAGGGAGAGGGGAGGCAGTGTAGTAGTTTTGCATGCCTCCAGACGCCTTGAATGGCTTGCACAGAAATGAAGACCTGGATTCAGGCCAGGGCCAGCAAGCAGCCACAGGAAAAGCCTGTTTGCATATGTAGTTCAATGCAAGAACATAAGTGCACAGTTTGTATCATGAAGGAAGACAGCAGTAATTATCAGACCATCTGTATAAAAAGGCAACAGAAACCGACCAGCATTGCTCAGTCCTGTGTGAACTTAAATAATTACAGTGCAAAACATAACAATAGTCAGTGCCTTTAAGGTGGCCTATTCTTGCTTCAATTAAGGGACTAGATTCTCTTGATGTTGATTCGGCTGTTGAGGTTGTAATCTCAACTCCTGTAATCACACAGGAGCTCAATGCCTTGCCATGCACTTGAGTTTCCTTTAATGGATTAGTTGTCTAACGCACAATCTGTGGAGAATTAGGTTACTATATTAACACACAACTCAGCTTTCTAGGACTGAGTCCTGAGGAGGGGAGAGGGATTTAGTATCACAGCCTTCACAGGCCATCAAGCAGACGACTGACCTAATTTGAGATTCAAGCTATGAATGATTTTCGAGTTGGAGGCTGACCAGGCATAGGTAGCTTATTCTGAGAAAGAGGAGGAAAGGGGAAAAAAGAGTAGCCTCTGTCTTCTAGTGGAGTACTTATCTGAGACCGGACCCTCCTCTGGCTGAGGTGGAGCAGAGAACCCATTCCCATCCCCTTCTCATTTCCAGAGTATATAACCACAGTTATGACCGATGAGTGAGCCTCAGTTTTTCCAGTGGAGGCTGCTTGACTTGAAATACTCATCAGATCATTAATTCTTCCATGTCCTGGGCAAGAGCTCTAATGACAGGATGAGAATCAATTTCTTCTGGCTTCCTCTCAGTGGGACAGTGTTGCGGGGTCAGTGCCGAGTCAAATCACAAGTCTTCACAGAAGTAATGGTGAAATGCTCGTTTATTGCAGAAAAAGGTGCAGTTTAAATAATAGTTCATTTTCCCACACACAAAGCATGCGCCCCAACTAATAGTTAATTGGTTATACATTTGCATATGCACACCCCCTATGTTTACATTCTTCTTACCTTACTCTTTCTATTTTTGTCTAATTATTTTTCTAAGTTCTATCTTCAACTTAGCTTAAGGCCGAGCCGTCCTTGTTTTTGAGGCCCAGGCACTGCTTGAGCATGTAGGCCTTGCTGTGCCCTCTCTCTGTTAAAAATCCTTCTATAGGACAGGAAGAGTTGTACCTGGTTTGACAACAGGTGGACAGCACCAAAGTGTATCTGTCACCAAAGTCATCTTGAAGCTTTTAACCCTTTCTAGATCGGGAGACCCTGAAATAAAATTTTAAAAGACTTGGTGGCACCTAACAGTTGGCCATCACTACCTCTTATCCTTCTCTGCATTTGACCATACAGTGTCTTGGCGAAGAAAAAAAAAAGATTTACTATGGATCAAAATCTTAAACTGAGGCTGACAGCAAATTCCTGGATACCGCTCGCCCCCTGCCAGCAGACTGCTTCTGATTTCACAAAGCAGGGATAAAATGCTGCAGTAGGATTGCTCACCCACTAGGAGCAGCTTGAGATATGTAGAACTAATTGTCTGTTTAATAAGGGGCCTGATGATTAACTAGAAGTTCTTGTTCTTGTTGATATGAGAAATTTACAATTCCACCTCCAGAAAATTCAAACTTGTCATACACATTCTCTGCGGCTTACTTTTATCAAGCCTTAAGCTATGCTGTTTCTTTGCTTTGTTTTGTGAAAGAATAGCCTGCAGCCTGTGTTGAGAAAGGGCTATTTATGGTTCTGTATACTGCTAGTGGGTAAAGCCAAAACCATGGCAACTCTTGCTAGGTTCTGCCACAAAGGAAGCAGAGAAAATTTCTAGATGGGTATGTGCTGTCCAGAAAGCCATTTGGTGACACTTTACAGACAACAGAGAGTCCCTCTGTAGGGTGGCTTTCCTCTTGGGATCTGAGAAGAGAGGGTTGGAGTCATGACAAGCCTTTGGGTAGCAGCAGATTATGAGAAGGGTTGGTTTGATCGGAGCAGCTAAACAAATACTTCTCATCCCATCAGAAGTGGAGGATTTGCTGTGTTCTGCTGAGTTCTTGCACAGAGATGATGTTTATAGGCTCTTCACTTCAGGAGTAATTGAGAAATAAGCCCTTTTTCAGCTGTTGCCTGGTCTTGTTTTTCATGTCTGTGGGAAGGATGGGAGCCAAGTTTTTTGTCTCGTTGTTGGAGATTTTACTTATATCAAAGCAGACAAGACTCTAACCTGAGCAAATATTGTTTCTATCTCTGTTGTTTCTAGTCTGTAGAAAAAAATTATGACAGCTCTTTTCCTCGTTTTTGCCTTACATTTTCTTATGTAGTTGAGGGCTGTGTGATTTATCAAGTATCTGGATAACCGTATCTCTAGAGCTCTCCTGGGTGCAAACAGCAGTGTTTTTACTCTTAAGTACAGATATGCCACTGAGGTCACAGTTGCATTCATCTATGAAGAAGTTACATTTATTATAGTCTACTTACCTATTCGCCAAAATCAGACCTGTGTTTTACAAGGCACTGTTTTTGCATATGTCGAGGTCACCTTTCCTATTGTATAAGAATAGAAATGCTTTTGGTTGCTGAGAACCTGTAACTGCAGATGACTGTGGTGGAGTTGTGTCTCTGCTGAAAATTAGGCCATGTACGTGCCAAGGAAGCACAACCAATTCCGAAGACCAAGTCTGGAAAGCAGATGTTGCCTATCGCTCTGTTCCTCCAGCCGAAGACCTTGCCTGTGTTGCTGCTCCTCTAGCACTTAAGTGAGTGCCAACAGAAGGATGTGGCCTCTGTGTCGCAGCACCTTTCTGGAGAGATTAAACCATTTGGGGGCTCAGTTACTTAGATGGGACTCCTGAGTGCAGAGTTGAACTCTGTTTTCATTTCCATGTTCAGTGGACACCTGTAGCAAAATGAATTCCTTGGATTAACCTCTCCACCCTGCTTGTAGTGTTGAACTCCCTTTACAAGTCAGTGGACATGCAAATATAGTCCTTTTGCTCTACTGAACTACGAATGAAACGATGTATCTTCTAAATCATAAATAATGTTGCAGACAGTTTTCAAAAGAGAGACCTGTATGCTTGGTGAAATTGCAGATTAGTAGAGCAATTTATGGATTATGTCTTATCCTATGTAATGGGTTAACTTTTGATCAATGAAAGAAGCATTGCCCTAGAGAAACGTAGTTCTTGGGATCATCACTGATGATGTATGAAGGAGGGAAATTGTCTTTAGACAAGTCTTATGTAGGAGATGGGCTCAGTCTAGTTTAGGTCAATAGTAAGGGCTATTCTTCTTCAACTGGCATTGGACACAACTAGTCCTTCTTCATAAAGCAGAGCCAAAGCATGAGTGTAATTTGAAGAAAATGCATACCAAATCAATAAATGTGTATTTGTATGCTTAATTGTGTTGTTGGGTTTTTTGAATGAACCAGGGTCTTAATTATGCTGGAATTTGCTGTCAGGCAATAAGAGATAGTACATCAAAGAATGAATATACTTAAGTGTGTATGTTACTCGATTAATAAGCTGATTTTATTGTTTTTTGCCTGCTAATAAATCTGGCTTTTGTAAGTAAGGAAGTTAATTGTCATTTAATTTGAATCAATATTGTCTGAAGTTGTGCTGTTTTTTCATAGCGCATTAAAACAAGAACAAGAGACTAACAGAGCTTCTGCTGTAGCCTGATGGCAGTATCAGCAAATGGGCTGGTTATCCAGTTGTGTTTGCAATCCCTTAGAGTGGAATCATCAATTTGGTGGCGTCAGGGATCGGGACCCTCTGAAACCACAAATGCCAACAAAACATACTGACCTTGTGTGCATGGTGCTGTTAATCAGAGGATTCAGGAAAGAAAGACAGTCTATATACAATATGTACAGGGGCCAAAATGGAGTCTCATGGAGTCTCTTCTTTATTGCAAATTCATCTGGTTTTATAGGCCAAAGATTGTTTAGGTTAACATAGCCAATAGACAAAAGGAAAGGTAGTCATGTGTCACTGTCCCAGAGCCACAGGACAGTCACAAGATGATGTTTACATACCTAAGACATTATATCATAGTCTTGACATGCTGTAATACAGCCTAACATTCTGCTACATGGGCTGTTTTTCCAATCTTTTTTGGCACTGCTATCCAGTGGTGGGGAATACAAACAGCAGATTGTTATTGTGGTGTCATCTTTTGTTTCCAGGCTCCTACATATAGGTATATGTGTCCATTCTCACAAGCACACAAAGTAAAATGCTTGTTTGGTTTTATGGGTAAAAAGTGAAAAAATTACTAGTGTCAAATCTACAGGGATTTCTCTCTGAGTTGCCATACAGGTTTATCTTCACAGATCCACTCAGCAAATGCAGTACTCAGCCTTGAGTGAGCTGGCTCGGAAAGCTCAGACTATCAGGACTTGGGGCTTCTCTAAACACAGGCACAAAGAGAGACTTCTCCATCCTTTGTATCATTGTTTTCAACCATTTGAAAGTGCAGTCATCTGTGTAGGGGACAAAACTTCTCTTCGATGGCCTGTTTATTTGGCAGGAACTTCATAAACCTTCAGCAGTGTAGCCTTTCTGGCATCCAGCTGCTGCTTTAGCCTTCTTTTGCAGGAATAAAAGCTAAGCCACTGAGCCTTTAAAAATGATGCTGACTCATAGTTTAGATAATTTAAAGATTAAAAATAAAAAGTAAATTCAGGTACTATACTTCTCATACAGATGCTCCTTTAATTTTGATCGTTTTAAATTGCTGTAATTAAACATTTTAAAATAGCCTTTTCCCGTCTCATGCGGCTCTTGAGAAAACATGCAAAATAAGCAAGACAAGAGTGGGCATAGGGGAGGTGTACATGCAGCCTCTCTGTTTTAGTTTAACTTTTATTACAGGTTAAGCCCTTGGGGCTCTGAGAAATGGTGCATCTGTTCTCCATTCTGTGTATGGTCAGATGAAAGCGTCTGGACTGACAGCCAGTGTATGGAGGCAGAGATAAAGACTGCTCACATCCCTAAAGTCCTTCTTTTTCTTTTTGCCTTAATGGCATCAAGAAGGCCTTCTAGATTTATGGGTTCTGTTTCTTCTCTGTTTTTCTGGCCCACCAAAGTCCTTGATGTGCAGCATCAGCATGGATGAAGTGCTCCAGCCAAAGGCATGTTGAAGAGCAGAAGGGTACTATGAGCACTGGTTTGACAGAAGGCAGCAGCTTCCAGCCTGTTTTGTAAGGGACCTGAATCTGTCCATGCATTTAACATGTCTTGAAAGCTCCTGTTGGGTTGATCCATTGGGGGAGTATAGATGGGACTGAAGTTAATGCTGACTTGCTAAGTCTTGTTAGTAGTTTTGTGAGGCCTGATAGCTTTGACTGTGAGCACTTGTTAGAGTCCTGGGAAATTTAAAGAAGAAAAGTTGGAGATGGGTCACTCTTGGGTTCAGTGACAGCCAAGAGGGTGTTTTCTCTTTTGACATGAGCAACTTCCTTTCCCTGAATCTCAAACTGGGTGCCTGTCTATGCACGAGCATTGCTATACTTATCGTGTCAGAGCCTCAGGCTGGCTTAAATAAATTCTACTTATTTGTCATCAGAAGAGTACGTAACTGTTTTCACTTGCAGACCAACTGATTATGTGTCCCTTGAGCATCTTCCTCAGGCCCCAGTTAAAGGGTGAAGCCTATGTGACAACATATTTTATGAGTGAAGGCTTGTTAACTGAGCATGTAAATGTGTAATTGTACGATTATTCAGTTGAAGCTTGTATTTATTTTACATACAAATATGGGAACACAGTCATGCAACTGAAGGAATTTTCCAAGATCCGATGCTTAAATAAATACGTGCATTGAGCAAACACACGTGAGCACTCTTATAAAGTTGCTGTCACCTCCTCTTTTCTTGTGGTGTGTGGATATGCTAGTCTGCTTATTTTCATCTGAGTCTGACATATCATTTCTGTGTTACCTTGGTCCTTTTCCCTACTAAATGTGTTTCGTTGGTGTGAGAAATAGCAGTTACCATAGAAATTGTTTAGAGATTGCTGTTAATGTGTGTGCTGGCTTTTAGTGAAGTGTAAGCACAAGGTATCAGTAGTGGTTGGTGCTGTAATACCTTTAAAATGGTTCTATTCCGTATGAAATATTAAGTTGAAATGCGTGAGTTTTTAGAGGAAAGCCTACTTTAACAGTCGGAGTTGTTGGCATTTGCAATCTGGTGCAACTCCTGAGAAGCAAAAAGGTTGTTGAACTTGCAAATAACAGTACACTTGGACTTTCCACTCAGTTGTTTGTCTGCTAGGAAGATGCTGATTTGCAAAGAAAACACAGTAATACTGCTTTTCTTTGGACTGTGTGGTTTTTTTATATGGAATTGAACACTCTATTCAGCCTTTTTGAGGTGGTTTGAGAGTAGGTATGGAGGAAGGTAGTTTCAATAACATGCAAAAAGTTCTTGAATAGTGATAGAGCTGTGCCACGTATGCGATTGACAACTTTTTTCCAGCCAAGAGTAGTCAGTTCTTATCCATAGACCCACATAATGGTTTAGGTTCGAAGGGGTCTTTCAAGATCAACTAGTCCAATCCCTCCTACTGAGGGAAGGGGACCTTCCACTAGACCAGGGTGCTCAAAGCCCCATCCAACCTGGCCTTGAACACTTCTGGAAGGCTTTGCCTCCCAGGCTCATGTCTATGTCATAAATAATGCTTCGGTAAGGGATGCAAATGGTGTCAGGATTGGGAATGCCATTTCAATCTGAGTGACCACTGCTCCCTAATGCCCCTTTCTCTATTTCTCTGCAGATGTCGCTCCTATGAGGATTGCTGTGGTTCAAGATGCTGTGTAAGAGCTCTCTCTATCCAGCGACTATGGTATTTTTGGTAAGTCAAGGCATTTAGGAATTTTGTTTGTCCTCTTCTTGTCTTGTTTGTTGCACAGGGTATTGTCAGCCATATTGTTTTAAAGTACAGAAGGTACAAGTATGCGGTAAAGTATATGTGTCTATATAAATCCAATTGTTTTAGGTTTTTGCATATAAAATTTTTCTGATATAATGAGAAAACACTGAAGAAGGTTATTCATGTCAGGTTGACCTTTCCTGCTTCTGCATCCTGTGGGCTTGTACAGGCAGTGGTCCCTTTTATCAAAAATTGCTGAATTCTTTATGCCTGTCTGAGCTACACCAAGCAGCAGCATTCATCTGTTTTTGTTGGGCACTCAGTTTTAAAAGAGGATTGTATGAGAAGGACTGTGCTTTTAGGCAGGGTTAATATATTCTTGCCAGCTGAATTGAGACTTCAATTAAAAAGGAAGAGAAGTACATTTATGACTATGAGGATTTCACTGGAGATGACAGCAAGGGAAAAGAAGGCAAAAAGATTTGAGCTTGTGAAACCAGCAGCTCAGTAATCTGGATAAAGATTAAACTAACCACTGTTATATGTATAATGAAAAAATAAGGTAAATTCCTTTTGGAGTGGAATTTAAGAAAGCACCTGAATAAAACCTTCTCATTACTGTACAGAGAAAGCAAATACTCTCTTAGAAAACCCGATTTCAGGCATTTTTATATAGAATTTGAAGGCTGATTAAAAAGAAAGGTTTAAAAATTGAAACAAATAAACACTGAGAAACACAAACCTGATACATACAGAGATTTCCCAAAGCTGACTGTGGGATTTCAGTGTACAATCCTTACTGATATAACTGAAGGGCTCTCTATCAATCCCTGGGGTGACGTCGTAAATCTGTGTTTCTGTTCAGAACAAATCCTTTGAAGGAGTACTGCCAAAGGGGAATGTATTAATATTGGCTCAGGGAAACAGGACCTCCTTCTGCTCTCATTTCTAATGTAGAAACGAGAACACAGTTTGACCCTCTGCATGAAATAACTCCTGCTGCCATGCTGTGCCACACTCTTCCTCTCGGGTACTGGAGAGTTCTCCAGAGGAGATGAGCGCAGTGTATAGGCTTGCCTCTGGTCAACTTCCTTCTCTTCCAAAAAAGCAGTTATCATTGTCTTCCAGTAAAGAGCTATGAAACAAGAAGGCAATTACAGGCAGAAGAACCACATTTGCAAGAACTTGCATGAGTCACGGCATGTCTGATAACTAATCAAGAAAACAGAGTAAAAGCCAGTCTTCAGAACAAAATCTCATGTGCCTTTGTTGCATATTCCTGCTCCCACAGCATCAGGGCAAGGGAATTATGAGGGCAGTTTAGTTAGGTCAGAAAAGGAGCTGAGAGGAGAAGAACTGTAGCACAATTGCATCCTTTTCCTTCAGAATGTAATGACCCATCTAGGAAGCGCAAAGCAAAGCTTGTCATCAGCAGTGCTGAATGCTTCAGTCTTCTGGCTTGAGCTTAAATGCCAGCTACCATATTTCCCACAGGAGACAAAAGTACAATGTTGGGTAATTTAAGAACAACTAAGAATCTTCTTTTAATGGCAACTGCAGAGTAGTATTCCTCTTTGTCTCCCACAAACGTCCTGACCAGCCTAGATGCTGTAAGCCTGAGGCCTGCATCCAAGATGCGCAGTTTGCAACTGTACTGACCTGGAATTTCAGTTCAGCTTCCTGGTGCAAAGGTCAGGTATGAACATGAACTTAGTTTCAGATGTGTATTTTACATGCCAGAAAACATTGACAATAGTAGTAATCACTACAGCTGTCCATAATACATCTGTAAGTGCCCCATGAGTGCTTTGTTAGATGACAGACCTGCTCTCAAGAGACAAACTATTTTGGAAACTCTGATAAACATTGTAGGCTGGTGTAGAGTATTCTCAGTAAACAGTCTGGGTTTGAGAGCTGCTTGAATGCAGGTGGATTTTGACTTCGCTCTTCTTTTTGCCTAGGTTCCTTTTGATGATGGGAGTTTTGTTCTGTTGCGGAGCTGGTTTCTTTATCCGAAGACGGATGTACCCTCCTCCATTAGTAGAAGAACCTACTTTTAATGTGTCTTACACCAGACAACCAGTCAACACTGCATCAGGTCAGAGACTGCTCATTATACAAGTTTCACTAGTTTCTTACATTTGCCAAAGTATTTAAAAAGGGTGGGCTTTGAGCTTTGGTTTGTTTGGGTTTTGCAAACTGTGGGATTCTGACGAAGGATTGTACTGGATTAAACCATGCAGCCACCTCCTGCGATGAGTGGACGTCTTCAACCTTTCAAAGAATGTAATTCAGCTGCAGTGTACAGAAGTGTTTTTGAAAGCCAAGATGACTGGAATTTCAGTTCCCTTCTGTTTTGGTTCCTAATGCCTTTACAATTGTGTGTCCATGCATGGAAGGATAGCAAGCTCTCCCTTTGCAGTGTAGACAAAATGATAAGTATCCAAAATCAACAGTAACAAGCAGAAAGAGCTAAAATACAATTGCTAACATCTGGCAGAGGTAGTGGAAAGCCTAGAATTGTTTTCCACAGTCTGGCTGTCTTGCAGATCTTTCCCTTTTTCTTTTGCTTTCAATGCCCTATCCTAGTTTTTCCGTTGCAAAGTGGTCCTTCTCCCCTTGTTAGTCTGATTGTTGTCTCTCCAGTCAGTAATGGCTGTGAGCATCAGGAGGATCTACCTTGTGAGAGCTCCTCTGGCAATACTGCTTTCTTAAGTTTGTAATTTCTTCCCCTCTCTTAGATAGTTCCATTTGGGAAAATCCTGGAAAATATGAGCTCACCTCTAAACAGAAGCTGTTTGTGCTTAATTTTAAATGCAGCTGTCTTGAGTTGAAAGATCTTCTACAGTGCTGAGATTTTATCTGAGTGCACACTCCGATGCCTTCTTTCTCTCTGCCTCAGCAAGGCCAAACTTCTAACTGCCAGAGGATAATTATCTTTTCTGACAAATTTTTTTTCCATTTGTTTTTGTTTCATTTTGGCTTGGAAGTGAAAAAATTTGGTGCCTAAAAACCTCTCTATCAAAAATCCTCTTCTGAACTCTTACATCCCTGTGCACTACTGTGCATCAAGACAGCCTCCTTAGGAAAGAGTCCTAATGCCCCTCTAGCTACCTGTGACTATGAGTGCTGCGTAGAGATGGAGCGTTTGGGCTCTCTCTGGTCTAGTGCCAGCTATTGAACAACCATGTGCCTTGTGTAGACTTTGGAAATGCTTTTTCTTGCATCCTTAAGCATGTATTCATACTGTATTTCCCTGCCCTCTCACAGGTCTAAATGGTTCAAATGATGTTACAGACACAAACTGACACTTTATTCACCCTCCTTGTTTAAATCCTAAGAGTATTTTTTTAGGGCTTCCATCTGCATCCGTTTTTCTCCCTGACTGAACAGAGAGTATTTTTCAGTTGGGGAAGGAGCCAAAGTAACTAAACTGGTATTTTTAAGCCTGAAAAATAGCCATGAGAGTATGTGAACAGGGAGCATCTTTGGCTGGATTGGTAAACACTGGATTTAAATTTAGGGCACAGTTTTACTTTTTCATGACACTTCATGGAACACAAATTGTGGGCAAATATAGAATAAGCACAAGCTTTTTGATAACCTGCTTATGTCACCTGCTTCCAGACTGTTGTTGCTGTTACTTAAAAGCTTTGGCTCTGAGCTAACCTCACTGTTGTTTTTTTGGTTTTGTTTTTTTTGTGTTTTTTTTTTTTAAGTTTTTCTACTATTCTAGGAATATTCAACAGCAAAAGCAGTGGGACATTTTCCACTAGCTACTCTTCCAGGTTTGGTAGCAGTAGTGAATTCCCTGCTGAGGTGGAGCCCTTAAAATGTTGATCCCTCCTTCCCTGCAGTGATAGAGGCAGCATTTTCTGCTGGAAGTGCTCATTCTGTTGGCCTGATTGGGAAAATAGATTGAACACCTCATCTACAAGAAGCAGTTTGCAGATCTCTCACTTCAGCCCTGGCCTACGTAGCCCAAACTGTCAGTTCAGGTGCTGGAAATGATCAAGTCCCTTTATTATCACTTACCAAATGCTTACTGAACTGATCTCACAAGGACATTGATATTCAGATGTTGTTTTCTTCTGGGTTTAAGGAACTGAAAGATTGATGTCCACGCTTCCCTCCCCTCCCCCCCCCCCCCCCCAAATCAATAATACACTTAAATTTGAGTGAAAACGGTTATTTTCCTAAAGAGCAAGCTGCAGTGAGCTACCTCAACCTCTCCCATTTCCCCATATGTATGGAAATGAGAAATGCAGAGCTGGGCAGGAATTGACTGTCTAGTTATAAAAAATGATTAAGAAAAAGGCTTATAGGAGAGAGCATTAGCCCAAACTTTGGAGAGGTTTAAGACTCGGCTCCTGTTCTCAGCCTGGCTCTCCTAAAGCCATGAGCTGATGCTATAGATGGATGTAGAGCATGGGCTTATCATTACTGTCAGAAGGGACGGAGGCTGTGGAGCAGCTCTCTTTGCTCACACAGGCAATAGGAAAAAAGTACTGTGGTGGTGTGATAAAAATCACGGTGTTAAGAAGGAAGTAGTTGCATTCCTGGTCTGCTTTTCATCCTCTGTCCTTCTGAGTGTCAAAACACAGCCCCCTTGGAAGACACCCCAGGCTCTGAGACAGTTTGTGTCCCCATTCCTTATGTGATTTAGTATCTTAAGAATATGTTTTGGAGTTTGGTATGTAGCTCCTTCCTGAACACTTGAAGTTCATAGGGATGTTTAAAGCATCAAGAGGCCTGTATTCCTTCTGTGGAAATATTGAATCCTAATGTCAGTAAGTCATGGAAAAGAATGATTAAGCAGAAGATCCCTTAGAAACTGTGTCATTTTAGGAAACAGAGACTATCACCAAAAGAAGAAAACCTGTTGGTCAGACATGATTTTTTTTTTCCCCAGTCCATCTTTATTTAAATAGACAGGGAGAAAGAGAAGAAAACTAATTTACATCTTGAGATAGAGACAGTCTGTGAATTCAGTTGCATTAGGTCATTTCCAACACTCACTGTGATATCTGAGGGAGGGTTACAAGCCACCTTTGTTCCTCATGGCAGCAGTCTCTGCCTCATGTGTCATAGCCAAGGAATTTTGCATTTGATCATACATTTCCTTTCCTTGTCCCTGAGGGTCTGATGTCATTTCCTAAATTTCATCTGTGCAAAGCAATCTTGTCCCATTGTGTTAGCCAACCATAACTGGTTCCACCTTGGCTTCTTGCTGCATTCAGGTTTAGTTCTAAGCTGTTTCATGACTAGGAGGGAAATCATCTGAGGTGCACTCTGGCTTATCAGCAGATCCAGTACCTCACAAAACAATCTATGAAGTCCTTTTGTAGGATTTGACACCTGAGTCAGGGCCACAATAGAAACTCCTTTGTCCCTCTGGGATCCCACACCTCTCCTCTCTGCAGACATAGCAGCATTTCTGTCAGGGGAACTGAACAGGGCTTGCTGTTTTCACTATCAAATGGTAGTGGTGCCCTTTGTTTCACTAAGTGATTTCCACTGAATACAAAATTGAAATTTTCTGGTAATATCTGAAGAAGGGAATGTAGTCCTGCAAGCCTGGGTTTTCTCTGGAAGGGAGAAATAGCTCCTTGTCTTTGCTCTGATGAACACTTACTCTGAAGAAACTTGTCTAGGGGTGCAGAGCATAGGCCTCTGGAGAGCACAGCTTTATGTCACTGCTGTTGCTGATACCTTTTCTCTCCTTTTCTTTCTTTCAGGGTCACAACAACCTGGAGTGCCATATTACACAGATCCAGGTGGACCTGTGATGAATCCCATGGCTATGGCTTTCCACGTCCAGCCCAATTCCCCACAAGGAAACCCGGTTTACCCACCCCCACCTTCCTACTGCAACACACCACCTCCCCCCTACGAGCAGGTGGTGAAATCCTCCACGTGAGGACTCTGGCTATCTGACCTGACTGTGTAAGAAGAAGGTGCAATTGCAAAATGACCAAGATGGAGAGCATCCGCCCTTTTGAACACTTGCTAGTTCTCCAAGTCCTTTCTCCCTCCCTTCCCTGCACCTTTCCTCATTAAAGTTACTTGCAAAGGGGCGATTTTTAAAATTTTTTTTTATTTTGTTTTTTTTAGTAGAAGTGGATTTTTTTCTTTGGCTTCAAAATGAGGGAAGTTGTCTTTGTAATGCTTTTAATGGAAACCTGTATTTAAAACCTGTATGTCTTTATTTATTGTTAATTTTAATCATGGTTTTAATTGTGTTGTGACAGGTTACTGAGAGCAGTTCTTTATGCAACTGCAGAGTGATGCCCCCTAAGATCCCACAGCAGAAATACCCTCATCTAAGGGAAATGACAGACAAAGAGTAGAAGCAACAGAGAAGTCCTTTTATTAGAAATTGTGACTACCATCTTTTACTTTCATGATTTTCTTGTACAATTTGGTTTTGATGTGTAACAGAAAGATGCTGTGATAGAAGTCACTGTGACTAGAGTACCAGCATTGGTTGAGCTGTGGCAGGGGCTCTGCCAAGTGCCCTATGAAAGAGGGAGTCATTACTTTAAATCATGCATCCAAACAGGGAAGAACTGGGACTTGAGTGTTTCTTGTCCATCACCTGGACTCTGCCGGTGTGATCAGCATCCTGCCTCCCCTTGTTTTGCCAGCAGTGAGATTGTATGAAACAGACAACCTGAATGTTGGTAGTGAGAGGCAGGTGTTGTGACCTCAGAGCTACTTGTGCCTCTTGACAGAACAGTTATAAACACTGAAATACGTAAGTTTTCTTCTCTAAACTGGGAAATATTTACAGTAAAAAGGCGTGGGAGCATAGCTTCAGGTTTACTGTCTTTGTCATTGATGAGAGTTTAGTCCCTAAGAAATAGTAGCTTTCATTATAGTCATAGTGCTGGCACAAAGATTACCAAGTAAAGATGTCATTTTCAGGTGACATGTCTGTAAATCTGTTTTCCCCTCTGGGTCAGGCAAATAATAACTTTTTGAGACAGGTGCTTAATAGCATTCTTTGACCTGATTCACAGATGGTTTGGCTTCCAGTGACTCAGTTCTTCATGCATTTTGTTGTGAGTTCTTATGGCCAACTCTGAGTGACCAAAAGAGAACTTCTTCAAGTAAACACAGAGCCCCTTTACCTGTCAGGGTTCTCACACCCATCTATGTCTAGCAAAACTGTGGAGCTGCTCTGAAATATGACTGTGTACTAATGGGACTTCTTCCCTTTGTGCATATTCAGAGTCATGTCGCAGAAGAGTGACAAAAAAGAAGATGCCATTGCCTCCTGCTGTTGAAGGACCTGCAAAAACAGGGTTAGGAGTGGACCTTAGTGTGGACCTTTGGGTACCTGTGAAAGCTTACTCACTGCCGGTACACCAACTGCTTCTGTGTCACCCCCACCAGGGCACAGAGTTCACCGGGTTGGTTTGGAGTAATCTGAAGACCAGTGGCTTGCAAGAACTTGTTTCCAGGTCTCAGACTGGATTTGCAGAGCATCATTTTTATTGCAAATATGAGTGTCTTAACAGAAATACTTCTAAGGGCCACTGTTTGTAAGGTTGCTGGTGGGGTTAGTTACCATCTGGAGCAGAGCTAGGTTTGGAGTACATTCCTGCACACCTGACTTGGGTGAAATTGTAACTAAGGCTTTCCCTTACTGTGCATCATAATAAGGGACAAAGCAAAGTACTTCTGTGTGTGCAGTCTAGGCTCAGCTGACACGTAAGATCACAAAAAAGTACATTTTGTATACGACTACTACATCCATCTGCACATCACAACTGTATATATTTTCTAAACTAGTGTACACTGAAATGTGAAGCTGTGTATGTCACCAAGTATGTTTATGTTATACAGGACAGTTTTTTTAAAAGCAAATCCAGCCTTTTTCTGTCAATAGAAATGACAACAGACCTCATGTTAGTAGATAGATGTTGTTAAGTCCTTTTATATTATGAAATGTATCTATGACAGCTGGCATTGTCCTGGACACATTGAATAGAAGCCTTTGTACCTTGAAATTCAACTTCAGGTAAAATTTTCCTCAAGTCTGGCTAGTTTATTTCCTAGTGTTGATGGATGACATTACTTCTTACAACACATGGACTTCTCTGCTAGCAAACTTGCTTGGTGCTTGGCCTTTTCTTGAAGACACACCACCTGTGTGGGCATCCATACGAATTACTTGCAAATTGTTTACATACCTTTCCTCTTGTTGCCTTGCCAATTCCAACAGGATTTTATTTGGCAGTAGTGGTGCCCTAGGAGCTGCCAGCTGCTGCAGCTTTGCTAATGTGAACATCCCCATGGTGATTTGGTACTTTATCTGTTGGGATTCTCTGGCTACTCTGTCCTCTCTTTTAACAGAACAGAGATTTTGGTACCTCGCTGATGAGGCAAGGTGGTTTTGACTGCAAAACAGGGTTGATGCTGGTGGCTGGGAGCCTTGGGGATGTATGATGCACCCTCCTACCCCTTTCCACAGGCACCAGCCCAGTCCCTGCCTGTCTTTCAGATCATCCCACCTACATAAGGAAGGTGATGTAATCTTTCAGAGATGTTTGATACAGGGGGATTAAATGCCTTGACAGGGCTTGGCCAGAATGGAGATGCTTTAGTGAAGCCACTGAACCTGGGTGATGAGCAAGGAACATAAAGGACCTCAAGGGATTATTGTTTCTTCAGTTGTGCATCCTCAAAATGTGTCTGATGTACCAGTGACCAGGTGTGAAAGGAAACATTTGACGTCCCTGCTGCTGTTACCCCGGAAGTAACGAGAATGAGAAGTGGGTCAGTCCCCTTCTGCTACAATGAAATCACCAACTGTGCTGCTTTTTGAGAAAAGGCACTACAGGGGGATCCTGTAGTTCTGGTGTGGCCCATGATTCATCACATTGGGAAAAGATAATGATGTAGTGAAAAACGTCTGTGGGTGGTCTTTAAATTTTTTTCCTTTAGAGCCCTGTGCCGGCTTACACTGCTGTGACAACAAACAGCTGTGACTGCATTTTCCAAAAAGCTTTTCAGACCATGTGAAGAAGCAATTCTCCATCTTCCCCACTTAAACAAAAAAACCCCAACCCTAAAACCCTCAGAAGGGTTAGCTTTATATGCATGTATCCAAGAAGCCACTTTTTGGCACACAGGTCAGCAAAGACGCTGTAACACGTTTTCATATAGCAGAGCCCAATTTTTTTATTTTTTTTTTTTTTTTTTAGATTTTTCTAACACTGCTAAATCAGTAGGTGAGAGAAATGGGCCAGGATGGCTTTGTAGGTCTTGTAGCTGTGAGAGTCCTCCCCTCACCCTGTCATCACCTGAGCTGCCTTCTGGGCTTTTACAGTTGTTTGTACTCTTTGGCAGGGAAATGACTATAGCGACAGCATGCAGGGGAAGATCCAGCATAAGACAGTTTCTAGAAAGCAAATGCTAGATAATAAGGGAATTAAAGAGGAGAGCTGCAGCTGGCAGCCACTGTTCCAACCTGCCATGTGCTGCAAGGTAAAGGGGACAGCAGAGAAAGCAGAGGAAACGGTAACAAGTTAAGCAGCCCTCTGACACCAGCCCCTGCAGATGAAGGTGAATGTTTTCCTGCACAAGATGTGAGATTTTGGTTTTATGCAGTGAGGGAAGTCAGAAGTATAGATTTATCTCTGTGTCTGACTCCATTTCTCTCCTGCTGCCTAGTCCTATCTTACTAATAGCTACACCTGGATTTACAGCAGTCCCCTTCCAGATGTCAAGGAGAAACTGGCTGAAAGTCAGGTCACACTTTGTACGAATCACAGTTGCCCTGCCTGTGAATCAATGTGAAACCATGGAAAACAAATGGGAGAAAAGTGAACAATTTCACCGGGAAAGGCTGCTGCTGCATGAAACATCCTGATGGGACAAAGCCAGCTATTACCTGACAAAAAGCTTATCTAACTTCTCCTACCTCTCTTTTTGCTATTATGAAGTTACAAAGATTGTGCCAGGAAAGCCTCAACACGTTACAGCTGAATTTGTACAGGTTATCTACAGACCAGAACTAATGCTCTTAATTCAAAAAAGCAGCAGTTTCTCTTGGTGGCAAAGACAGCTGTAAGAGGCACAAGGGGTTCTGTGAAACAGAAATACCACCCCTTACTTGCAGCATACTTGAAGTTTCCTTCTGTTAAAGCTTTCTCAAAGCTGGAAAACAGATGTTAATCAGCTGGACAGCAGGATTTCATACATGTGTTTTAAAAACCAGCTCATCCTGAGTCAGGCTTTAGATAACACTCTTCAACAAGACCTATGTGAACAGAAAGGAAAAGAACACATGGCACTAAGCAACATATGCTAAAAATCACCTGAGAGAAGCAGCAGGAAAGGGGCCTGCAGTGCTAGTAAAACGTGAAGGTTAAAAAAAAGCTATTTTCCCACTTTCTGGTGTGTGTTTCATCCTGAAGGACTGAGATGGGGAAGTGATTCAGCAGTCAGAGCAGAGGGACAGCCATCAGCACAGTGCTGGAGGGAAGGAAGGAGATTAACAGGAAAGAAAAAAAAAGGTAACACAAATTACCACCACATAGCTTGATCTTTACTAATAAGCCAAAGAACAAACAGCATTTTTTTCCTCTTTTTTCTGCCCAAAGAGCATCTCCATTTTTAAAACTACTGCTTTTGCAACAGATGGACTATTACACACGGACAAAGCAAACCAAGGAATATTAAGACATTTTTCACATTTTTAGTTTGTAATTTCTGAAAACAGTGCCTTGGTGAAATGCACTCTTTCACCTTCACACCAAACCCTTTCTTAATGGCCCACTTAATATCACAACACTGTGACAAACAAAGGAGGAGCCACGAGGGAATCATGTCAAGAAGATAAGGAAGATGCACTTGTCAGATGCTTCTCAACTTGATATATTTCCAGCCTTACTCAATTCCAAGAGGATTCTGCAGCAAAAGATGGTTCCAGGCCCCACCACAGCAGAAGGCTGGCTGTGGTACAGAAAGAGCTGGTAGCTGACTTGCTCATTATTTTGACAGGTACACTCAAGCATCTTGGAGATCTGCTCAGTATTAAGCTGTTCTGAGTCTGTATATATCTGTGTATTTTTAAAACTAGCAAGTTTTAATTCCCCTTGGGCTCCAACCAATCCAAATCACACACCCCCCTTCCCCCCTGGGACCATTCCAAGCTCAGTAGGCAAGGCCAATATGTATATAATCACAGAATGAAAAACCTGCCCATTGACCCTCAGTTAAAGGGTCCCTACAACATGCTTGGGATTTGCCAGGAAGGCTGGTGGCTTTTGTCTGTTTGCAGGCAGTACCTGTAAACTTGGTGAGCTCTTTCCCTGTTAACCCATCCCACATGCTCTGCAGCCACAGTGGAGGGGAAGGAACAAAGGGGTGGAGGTGATGTGAAACAGGATGAGAGCTGGTGTTTACCTCCTTTGTTAGCATTTCTGTGAGATTTTTACCCTGGGTGGGTTTCCTTCCTGGCTTATTTATGGGCAAGATCAGTGATCAGGAACACAGAGCTAGCCCTTGGCATCTCACTGAGATGGCTTCTACTGGTGCACTACGCATTCCCTCCTGTAATCAGCTCTTCCTCACAGATCCCTCACATTAATCAAGTCTTTCCTTTCTCAGTTTCTGTTGCTCTGCTCACGTTTGCTTCAGCCCAGCTGCTTGCCATGCGCTTTGTCCTCATCTCTGCTGTGGAAGTGCAGCTGGGTTTAGTGCTCCTACCTCACCTTCTGCCCCTGCCAAAGGGGTGGTAGAGTCTCTCTCACTGCTGTTTTAATCCTACCTGACAAAACCACTGTGACCTTAAGGTGTTCCTGCACTGACACTCCTGCTGTTGTCCAGCAGAACTGAATGTGGAAATTATTAACATCCCAATGAATTTGGCAACAAATACTAACAAATTCAAGAAGTTACCTTGTACAGTCTAAAGATTTATGCAGGAACAACAATGCATCTCCAAGCCTGACTGCAAACACTGGTGCTCAGCAGCTGACCCACAGTTCACATGTATCTCAATACCTGCCCAAAAGGTCTGCCATGTATCACACTCACACCTAACAGAAGATACCAATTAAAATAAGCACCTGCAAAGACAGAGTACAGGGAGAACTGGGGGAGGATGACCACAGAGCTTGAATGACTGACAGTGTGCTATTGCTACACTTACCTCTCAAAACCAGTGAGCACACGTACTACCTGGAGCATATAAGCCTGCTGTAAGTGTACTTTCCTACCAATCCAGTGGCTCAGGAGCACCTGGAGGCAGGTCTAGTATTTCACACCCCCACCACACTACAGAGGGAAGCAAAGCACTAGCAGCAGTTAAAACCAAGGGCAAAGGGCTTCTTCTCTTTGGATTTTAAGATGAAATATACTTCAATTACAGCCTCTAGCAATGGCTTCATATTGCTCAGTAATCTTCTGCAGCCTCCACAAGCAGCTGCTATTTATCACTCCTGTACTACTGTGTGGGCTAAATGCAAGCGGGCTGAGATGGGAGGGGAGGGCCCAGAACAAATCATCACCTTGGTTCAGAAGTTAACAGTCATCCTATGTTACCTGCATGAGAAACTTGCCCTGATGCCCTCCCTTACCTGTCTGTATTCCAGAAGCTGCAGGACAAGTTTACTACAAATCCAGCTACAGGAGAGGGCAAGGACAGTTGCGCCATCCCAGCTCTGGCGTGAGTGGCAGCAGGAGGTTAGTCCGAGTGACTCCATCTGCAGTTTAAGCTCATGCCAGGACAGACGGGGCTTCGCAGAGGTGGAGAAGCATCTCCACCCTGCTGTAAGTGCCTAACACACTAACCAAGTGCAGGTACCAAAGGGAGGCTCTCTTTCAGACTTCCATAAAAACCTACCACAACAGCAGCAGAAGACAAGTCAGGTCCCTTCCCACCTGCTAAGTTTCTGAAAACAGAGGCCTCATACCTCTTCATCAAAACAGGCTGATCTACATCAGCTTAGCTTGTAGGGGCTATGGAGAAAAAGGCAGAAAAATGTGAGCATAAACACGTTTGTTACGTCTTTTAGAGTTGCCAGCTCACTAGTGAAGCTGGGCACTGTCCTGCAGCGAACTCTCTGACATAAGGTGGAACTCTCTGGGTAACCACGCTACAGAAAGCAACACTGCTGTTGAGAGTCATGCACGAAGGTACAGGATGGAGATTCACACAGAGACCAGCTTTTTGCTAACAACAAAAGACTTGAATCAACACACAACACCAATAAACGTGCAGAGCATGTCAAAGACCTGAAGAAGACAAATACAACAGAAGAAAGTTCGAAACTTGACTTCTTCTGTCCTACATCTGAAAGTGTCACTTCAACAGAATTTCAATGTGGCTTCTCCTGTTCATGCTCTAATGACTTCATGGTCCTTTGGGGCTGGAAGGGTGAGAAGAGGGGTTTAGCCATCTGTCAGTTCAGCATCAAGTTGGTTCAGTATAAGAGGAACTAAACAGTCTCATCTCTTTTGGCATCAGTTTCCTTTCAAAATGATGTTTTTAGGTGTCCTGTTCCACTTTGTTTTCCCTCCTCTGAGGTCCAAGTTCAAACGCTGGAAACTGGGATGTCTCCGGTACTGAAATATCTGAGAGGAAGTGAATAGCTCCAGCCATGCCTAAAAACATAAAACAAGGAAGAGGTCTTTGTGCATCTTTGACAGCAAAGGCAACAGCATGCATTTGAACACCTCCCTCATGAGATCTTTTTTTGAACAGGTGAACTTAGGGCCTATAGAAAGGCAAATTCATCTGTGCTTTGCCCAGAAAGCCAAATATTATTTGAAAAGATCAAAGGCAAGAACCAAGATTTCTCTGCTAACGTCTTTACAGCTGAACAACCTTAAATGCTATTTCAAATTAAGAAAAATTTAATCTCAGTTTGGACTGTCTCTTACAATTGCAGGAGCTCTTGCTTGTCATTTCACTAGTTTAAAAAAAAAAGCAAAAACTTTATTATTCTTGTGATTTATTTCTCCAGTATTCATAAAGAGGTCATCCAGAGCCAGAAGAACCAGCATCAGCCAACAGAACTCTCAGGTTGACAGACAAGAGAGGTGCCCTACAGCAGGAGTGCATACAAATACAAGCTCACTTTTATAATCAAGCTAAAATCCTGTTTTATCAATAGCTGTGTACATATAAAGGAACCTTCCTGAATTACAGCACCTGATGGAAACAAAGCAATTAAGATAATCCTGTAAGATGCACATGCAGCTTCTGCTGAAAGCATGCACACACATGCAGAATTGAACAATTTCAAGCTCAATTTTGGCTATAAAAACAAACAAACAAACAAACCAACCCCAAAATTAGGACATTATCATCTCCTATATGAAACTTTAGATTTTTCTAAAAAAAAAAAGTCCCCAAACATCAAAAACTAAAATAAAAATTGTACATCCGCATTGAAGCACATATCATCCTACTGTTGTCACTACTTCACCTTCTCAATGACTTTCAAAGCTATAGGTTGTATACCTGCTTTTTCCCCCACACACAGGTGCATGCAGGGTGCTATCAGGAATAAGAACACTTATGCTTGTCCCCCTTAAGTATTATGGCAATAACTCTGTATTCGGAAGGGATGCATATAACTCCTGCCCTGGATTGCTTTATTTGCAAAATAACCCTGCTCCACCTGATGCAATTTCACATATTAACGGCAGGTGGCACACGAGGCTCGTTGTTCATGGAGCCGCAGCGGCGCTCCATTAATCTCGATTGGGCCTATCGTTCCTAGGTACTGATCCTGTAGCATAAGGATGAGATGCAGAATAGAAAATACTCTACAAGTAAAAAAAACCCCACAAAGCTCTAGAAAAGTATTTTGCAACCTCTTTGAACTTACAAAAAAGCCCCTGAGAATTCTGCATTTCTTTCCTGCTCAAGTGATTTGTGTTCATATTAAAACTACTTTTTCCTTGGTTTAGTATTACAGCAGAGAAAGTCTAGTTCTAACAAGCTGGCAACTACTTTGAAACTACCTACACACAACTGCCCCTTCTCTCAGTCCCTTGGCAACACCACCTGCTGCCTGGACTTCTGTTTGCTGTAAACCAAGTGGTACCAGCGTAGCAGAATTTTATTTCAGAGTAAAAGTGGCACTGGTTTTACAATGGAAAATACTGAAATACAACAACGAATGAAAGTTGTGATAGTGAACGATTTTCCTTTGTCCTTTCCTACCCCCCTAGCACCCTGTATTCTTCTAGGCAGAAGTGGTGGTAAGGGGTGGGTGAATCCATAGTGGAGAAACCCACCAAAGACTTCCCAACTCCTAAGCACATGTCAAAACTGCAAGGATGCTCCTCTTTCCTGTAGTACAAAACCATTTGCAACCTCATCACTTTACCTTCAAAGAGAGAATAAGGTCGGTCAGGAATACGACATCCATGTGCACCGTACTCCAAACACCATTCAGCAAACTGGGGAAACAGTAAAAAAATATGTTTTTCCTTAAGACTGTTAAATGCAAGCTTGAGTATCTACCTATCATTAACAGGGACAAAATGTAAAGCAGTGTAAGCTTTACATCTCATGTAAAGCCATGACAAGGCCATAATCAGGTTTTAAAATATTTATTTTCATAGTGTGAGTTTCAGTTTCTTAACAATGTAATAAGATGGTCTAGACTTAACTTCTGCTTTCTGTAAAGCGATCCTACTAGAAGTGAATGAAAAATGCTGTAAGAATATTCAGTCAAACTTTTTCTTACACCCTATTAGTTTCTTATCTGTCTTGGTGCTTAATTTATTCATACACTCAGGATTTAGGGCTGTTAATTGCATTTTGGTTTTCTTTCACTTCTGTGTACCAATTTAGAATATTAAACCTCCGGCTGCTGTTAGTTTTATTTATTTGCTCTCTCTAAGCCTTATGAAAAATCATTATAAATACAGTAAGACAATTATGGTCATCAATATTTTGTTGCAGAAGATGGATTACCATTAAAAAGAGTTAACAGTGTCTGTCTTTGTGTGTTTGATCAACACTGCTGCAGTAGCTACATTAGACATACATGGTTTACAAATTGCATCTGGATCAATTTAATAACAACCATCTATTTCTCCTTTATAGCTCCTCAGAGAATAAGGGGAGGCACAAGTTCCCCTGGCATTTCTGTGCTTGGATGCAAACCATTGCTTATTCAAAACACAGTGCAAAGATTCCCACAAAGCAAAGAACTGAGGTCTCTCCCTGCCTCCCCTGCAATTTGGGCAACCTGCTAGCAAACAGACAATCCTAACTAGAGGCTGCCCCAGCCCTAGAACTACGTGGCAGGTAAGCATGATCCCAGAGCCATAGGTCTTTTCACCAGGAGAAAAAGGGTGGCATCTCCTCCCTTCCTCTCCCACCACTCGATTCTGTTTAAATACTTAGCAAAGGATGAAATTTTCTTCTCTTGGTAGCAGTGTGTGCATGTGTGGGAGTGTCTTCAGGAAACCTAGCAAAAACCCCATAAACACAAACATTGTGATCCACACTGTTACTGAGAACTGATGAAACATTTTTGAGCCCCATTGGGGTATAAATCTTCAAACCACTGTTTAATTCTCCCACGTAAACTAGTCTCAAATATGAGGACTGAACATGTTTATGGGATGCTTCTAAGCTACAATCAATTCTTGCAACATCCACATCTTATTGCATACCAGCC
The DNA here is from genome assembly GCA_013399895.1 of Serilophus lunatus. Taxonomy (NCBI): domain Eukaryota; kingdom Metazoa; phylum Chordata; class Aves; order Passeriformes; family Eurylaimidae; genus Serilophus; species Serilophus lunatus. The sequence continues at coordinate 108,791 of VXBA01004344.1, forward strand.
TTTACTAGAAGCCTGGGAACTGCAACAGAAATTAAAAAAAAAATGCACCCTAGGCTAATGAAGCACAACCATTGTTTCCAGGTTCATAGCTTCAGCAAGCCACACTAATATCTTTGTTTAACTGAGGAGGTGGGGGGAAAACCTTAGGAAGACATCTGCTATTATTTGTCACACAGAATGGGCATGCTTGCCATTAGCAATGGCAATCACAGTGCTGAGCAGCGCAGGGCTCAGAGGCTCTCTGTTGCCTGGAGCCCAGGATGCCACAGCCCCTCCCTCCTCTTACCAGACAGGCCAGCTAGGAGTCTGTCAGCCTCCTGGGAGCCTGTCTGCTAATACAAGAGAAAAGCTGTGGAGATGAAACTGTGGAGCCCAAATCAGGAGTCTCTTCAAGCTCTTGAGGTTCATCTGTGAAACAGTTTCATGGCTCTTGAGAGGTAGCCAATGATTCCTGACAAGACTCCTTCCCCTGGGCCTCAAGTTTTTGGTGTGAAACACCCCCAGCAAGGGAGCCATCTAGTTCTCCTAGTTATATGCATGTAACATAACTGCCATGTTTGCTTCCCTGCATGCTCTGGATCAAAAGATTTCAAGAATGCCAGACAAGCAAATTCCTCTGCTTGTTTCAAGATTTGTCCTGCAAGGGCCTGACTGAATGCTGGAGATGCTAAACTGCAGAGTGATTGCAAATATGTTCCCAGACCTGACTATGTTAGGCACCTCCGGCAAACAGTGTTTAGCCACTGTGCCCCAACTTTCTTCTCAAAGGGATTTCAGGTGTAGAACTGAGTCTCTTCCGTTTTTCTTTGAAACAGGTATGCTTGCTTTTCTTTGGCTTGGTGTGGACAAACACCAAGGGCTCTCTTGGGCCAGAAATGCAGCACCAACAGAAGCTGCCCATGCTGTGCAGAGATGCAGAAGATGTGCCTGCATGGAGGAAGACAGGGAGAGCTGACAGTGCTGACAAAAATGCCTGCAGGGTGCCGTGGTTCACGTGTCAGCAGTGGGTGACTCCATGTTTAACAAAGTCACACATGTGCTATGGGAGTACTAGGGGCTTATTTGGATCTCTAGGATGCAGGTATGCCTACAGGTGTCCTCATGGCATGATGCTTTGATAAATGTGGGACAAGCAGCAACTTTTTTAAGCTCTGCTGACAGAGGACAGGCTGACAGCAGAGATTAATGCAATAGTTTTATATATGGCCAGTGCTCATCTAAAAGCACCTAAGAAGCAACCCACCAAATTTCAACTGCAATAGCTCTAAAAAGGCCTCAGCTAAACAGCTATGTACACAGTATGAAACCTAATGTCAGTGAATTCAACTGAGAAGAAATCCAACAAAAACCAAAACCAAACCAAACCAAAGTCTTATGAGGTGAGGAAACAGAGGCAGAGAAAGCCTTCTTGGGTAACTGCTAGCATAGCTGGAGCTGATAGCAGAACCTGGACGATTCCAGTGGAAAATTTCTGAGTGTGCCTTTCTCTGCAATTTGTATTAATGAAAAAACTCTAAATGAGTAGTTTAATAACTGTAATTCAGATCTCTAAAAACCCCAAACAGGCACTAGTCTGAAAACAAATAATGACAAAAGACTACAAACAGTATTGCTTGAGGAGCTGAGGACGACTAGATATCTCAATGGAATAATTAGCAGCATGGAACATCAGTCTGTTATTGTTCAGGCAGGCCAATTTTCAGACACTTATTTTCTTCTGAATACATGTTTAATTCCTCCTCTCTTACAGAACATTTGTGCACTTCACTCTGTGCATTAGGACAGTGTGTGCCCCACACATGCAGCTGAAGTTGTCCAGTCAAAGTCTGAGTAAATGGGAGCAAGTGACAGGGTCCTGTTGTCCCACCCAACTGCATAGCCAGCCCCAGGGCACAACAGCCTGCTCTGACCACAGTCTACCCTTGCACGGGTAGTGTGATGTGAATGTGTGTAATTTTGTTGGGATGCTGCAGAGCTCACCTTGCAAGCTCGGTAGAGGTACTTTTTGTCCTGAGTTAGGTTATAGAGAGACAAGAAGGAGTAGCCATTGCCAGCAGTACCATGGCAGATTCCGTATCCTTTTCTCAATAAACCTCTCTGCCAGATGACATCACTACAATCCATAGCATCTTTCAAGTATTTATCCTCTTTAAAAGTCTGTGGAATAAAAAAAGATAATAAACACACCCAAACTGAAGTACTAATGAAAGCAAAAGGAAGCCACATCTCAGAGGTGTTTCGTTTGGTGTGGTGATTTTCCATACAACATTTCTTTTGAATTTTAATAATACATCCCTCATAGACTTGCCTTTCTTTTCTTACTGAGTTGTTTCTCTTTTCCTTCCATGGAAAAAGAAAGAACTTTTCAAGCTTTTGTTTCTGAAATCAGGACTCCAAAATAAAAACTCAAGTCCAAGGCCTTGGAGTTCTACAGCCTATAATCTATTTGAAGGGTACATGGTCTTTTTCTTCATCCTCCATTCCCAAACCAGAATTTGAAAATACGGAAATGTAATTTTGCCTCCCAGAAATGTAAAACAGAATACTGGACATCAAATCTGATCGGAAAAAGCTAGGTGCTGGTCTCCCAGAGTAATTCTTCCCAGTTATTCAGTCTGCCCTCAATTTCATGTCAAAAATGCACAAGAGTATCTCTTTGCATAGCACAGAACTCTTTTCTCTGTAACAAGCACAAGTAAGAACACTATGTTGTCTTGATGAGTATTTGTATTTGTGTACTAGTATATACTCAGAAGCAGTAGCCAATTTGGGTAAAGGACCAATTTTGCGAAGTTTATTGCAACTGAAGTGCATTTTGGACACACAGATCTCATCCAGAAAGCAGCAAACAAAAGCGAGTCATTTAGCTGAACACCATCAAGATTCCACCTTTATAAAGCTACTTTTTTCATCACCTTTGTCTAAGTCACTCTGCAGATCAACAAAAGAAATTTAAAAAACCCACAACAAAACAAACCTGAGGCACTACTGTAGACTTAGTCCTCTGGAGATGGCATCCCCTGTCAAACTCTTTAACATTGGTCCTATCCCTCTTACCTCCTGCAAAATGTTTTGTGCTGGGGAAAGCATCACACTGAAGAAGGAGGGGCAAGCCTGCAGTGTTAATCTCCTACTGCAGTCCAAAGAAAAAGCAACTGTGACTGCTGCTACATGCAGCAATACAGTAAGACATTTACAGTTCACATTTCAGGTAGCAGCATGAGTAATTTTTCCATAAACTAAGCCTGCCCAGAGGCCGAGCAGGCAATCTGTGAAGGAGGGCTGTCAAAATCAAGAATCAATTTGCATAAATTTAATTAACTGCCACACTTTCAAATGTCATGCAAATCAGAAGCACACAACACAAGAGAGGTAGCAAATCTAGTTAAGAATGGAGACGGGAAAGAGTAGACTTAGGGTAGCTCAGCTGGGATCTTTGCTCTGACATTAAGTTTCAAAGATCTTATCTTAATAATGAAGTAATTTAAAGAAGACATTCTTTGGCAAGGCACATGAACCTACACTTTTGAAAACCAACATAATTGTTAAAACTCTTGGGATGAAGATTCAAAGAATTTAGGTCAATGTTCTCACACCCAGGATTCTGATGCCAGATTCTTTAAATACATGGCTCTTTTCCAAGAAAGCCTAAAGTCTAATAACCACTACTGCCCTGAGAAGCAATTTTACCCACTTATTTTCTCTTTACAAATATACCAATGGTATTTTGAGATTTTTAGGTGCCTAGCCTAAGGTTCTAGTTTAAAAGTCTAGATCTAAAAAGATATTAAAGCCTTACAATCTAACAGGCCTGTGTAAAGGTCTCTCTGTAAAAACAGAGGTCTATATAGATTTATTAGAGCATGGTGCTAATAACATCATGGTATTGGGTTTGAGTCCTCTAGAGGCCATTCACTTAAGAATTGGACTCGATGATCCTTGTGGGCTCCTTCAAACTCAGAATATTTGTGAAATCTGTGAGCACACAATAATTCACCTTATAAGCTTGCATGAGCATGTGGATGACTCCAGGGGCACCATGACACCAGTGAACCAGTCTGTCAGTCTCATTGCTCAGCGATGACGGGTAATTCCCAGATCGGAATTTTTTATGGCGCACATAGTCAATGCTTGGCTTCACCAGCTCTGCCAGGGTCTCCTGGTCCACATTTGCAATTGGCTAAAGAAAACATTAAAAAAACCATCACCACACTCATAAACAGAAGTAGTAACATGTCGTGCACCAAGACTTAATTCTACAATCTGTTTTCAAGTATCCTACATTTGTGCCCTTGATCCAAATACTGTGAATCACTTAATACAGATTTAATTAATGTCTGCTTATAATAACCTTGTGAAGAGCATTTTTATAGTTACTGTAGAGACAAAGAAATTGGTGCACCAAGTTGTTACCTGCCTCACCGGAGGTAACACAGAACGACTACGGAAGGATTGAGAACAGAATATGGATTTCAAGACTCCCAGGCCTCTCTTTATCCCTTAAAATAGGGAGAACACTTACAGGAGAATGATGGGGTTTATGGCTATGGTACTCATAATACACACTTAAAACACAGCAGGCTACACATTTTGTCTTAAAAATAACTATTTCCCGACAAATGAAGAAGAGTACATATAGTGGCATATTTGGCAAAGATTTACGAAGGTTAAAGTTTTCCATCATAAACAAAACTCCCTGAAGCTATGGGCTATAAATCTACATTTCCAATTTCAGGAGTAATAGCTACCCCAACAGGTACCTAAACATCTTTGTACCACAAGTCATCCTTTGATCGCACTTCTGAATTTTCTTTCTAGATTTTTATTTAATTTACATCCTTGCCAAATGGAGAATATATACATCAACCTGCATGCTCCTTGCAACTAAAGGTTTAGAAGCCAAGTAACTGTCTGCAGCTGTTCTTTGTTAGCATTCCCTCCACTACCAGCGCACTCTACAGCACTTTAATAGCAGAGCTCTCTATTTTTAAACAATCTACATGATTTCTGGAATTCCAGCAAATGGTGGGAACAACCGCAGACACTAAATCCTACAGAACCCTAATAACTGAGCCTAATTTTTTAAATAACTTGTCTTTATCACTGACTCAATGTCATACAATTTCACTGTTTCCCACCAGCCCCAGCCCATTTACATTCAACAGGTGAGCACACTCCTACCATTGAAAGTCTGACAACCAAATGAAGGAAAACTTTCAATAGCTATATTTTAAACAGTGAAAGGTGCTTGGAGTAGAGACTCCCTAGCTAGCATTTCAGAATTTCCCCTCTGTCTCCTGGATGAGTTATTTACCACAGATAAGCTCTTATTTTTCCAGTAATCTTCCATAAGTAACTCCAGCAACACACGTTTTCTTATATAGGTGTTGTACAGAAATTACAATCAATGACCTTCACATCTCAAGTGTTATGTTAAATGTCCTTTTTCTGTTATCAAATAACAACTCAACAAACCATCTCCTGAATTCTTTGCTGAAAATACAGCAAAATTCTCCTCATTTGGTGTGGGAGGGATGTGGAAAGTTTGGAACTCTCATATGCCATCTTCTTCTGCAGTGGATGACTCAACTTTGCATGACTCACAATATTTAACGTACAGTGAAAAGATGGTAATCTAATGCTGCATAAACAATGGCTTTCTGGTAATTCTTAAAAGCAGTAATTACATGTAAAGGAAAAACAGTTATGATTTTTAATATGTAGACAGAGAAGCTTCTGCTCAAGTCAAAAAGCACTGTGCAATTATTTCTGCTAACAGCCTTAAATGGCAAATGAAAGATAGAGCTTTTAAAGATGCTTCTTTAAAGGACTGGATGTTTCTCAGGAAATCCAGAAGCGCCAGAGAAGGAAAAATGGAATCCAGAAAAATGAGGGAGCTGGAAGGAGTGGACGACCTTGCTGAAGCAAGCAGTAAGTAAACATAAAAACACAGTAAATCAGAGCAGCCTGAGACCCCAGTGGGATGGTCATTGCAGAAAATGCCTATATAGTGAGGTTAAGACATGCCCCCGAGTAGCACAGAAGTAGCTACTTCCATAGCAAAGGCACCTGCTTTAATGGGAACTACTGGTGGAAGTGTTGTGAGCTAATTTGAAACAGATGGGGAGAAGTCACAGCATCTTTTCCAAGCGAAGAATGTTTGAGTAGTGGCAACACCAAATACCAGCTTAGCCACTCCTGCATTGAACATCTGTACACTGCTTCAGGCTGGAGGATGTACAGACCTTCCACTTGCCTGAGGGAAAGTCATTCTTCCTGAACTGATAAGGAAACTGACATTTACAAAGATGCACACACTAGCACCACCTTTAAAAACCAGAAACAGGTGCTATACAAATTTTGCAGCTCTATGACCATCTTCTGTAATGAATCTTAAGGCTCTTTTTCCAGATCATGGAACATAAATAAGGTAGACAGGTCTGTTTTGAAAAACATCATAATCCTACTGGAGAATGTAAGGGCAGGGGGGAATTGATTGAAGCGTGAGAAAGAGGAGGTACATAGAAGAGGGGAATCTCACTCAGGACAACAGAAAGAGGAGAGCAGGCATCATCAATACCCTAAGGAATATCAGACAAATTGTGTGAGAAATAGAAAAACATCTAAATAACAAAAGCATACTGAAGACTAATGTGTAATTAAGGATAGTCTTCCAAAAGTACCAAGGCAGTGGTTAAAAAGAAAATCACTAGAGAAGAAAAGAAGGGCACAGAGGACAGGAGGCACCAGTGGTGCATTCATTTAAAAACAGCAAAAAATTGAAGAGTGATGGATGGTAAGTGAATATTTAGCTGGTCTAACTGCAGGCACCAGAAGAAGTAATTATGAAGATGACAGAAAGCACCTCACAGTCTCAGCTGAGAACAAGAAACCAGATCCCGGAGAGCCAGTGCTCTGAACCATAACCCAAGAATTAATTCACTCTAATGTGTGGATACCCTAATCACAGTTTTCCTCTACTGTCAAAGCCCAAGGAAGCATCTCAGCACAGTTCTGTGCTGCAGTCTCACTCCAAATTGTAAGACCCTGACCCAGCAGAACACTGCACACACATGAAAGCTGAAGATAAGACCCTCTGATGCAAAACAAGAAATCATTGCTGTTTCACCATCACCCACAGAACGTGCTCTTACCTGCATGAGCATGTAATAGATCCCAGCCACTCCATGAGCTGCTCCAACATACTGCTTCCTGTGCCACTGGTATAACAGAGGACAACGGTCTGTTTTCCGCTCCTCCTTCGAAAAATTCTTCCCCGATTCAATAATAGCATCTATCACCTAAAAAATGAAAAGAACACACTCCTTCCATAAGTCTCACTTACGCTGATTCAGAGGGTTTTGCTTTGGCATGACTAAAAACACAGTAAAGATTAAATCACAATAAATAGTATGAGACAACAACATTCAATTCATTTGGATCTGAGTGTTGCGGTAAAAATGGGATTTTTCCTCAGTGATGGAATAACTTATGTTTTTAAGAGTAGAAATTTAATATATAAATATTTCTAGTCACTTTATTCCAGGCATGCCTTCTCTGGTACTGGTATTTGCAAAATAGTCACGCACGTTCCCCACACTGAATTCTTCTTTTTACTTAAACACTTCCACTTCAGATTTTTCTAACAATGTCTCAAACGCTCCAAAACTAGTTAGATATTATACTTATGTCCATGGCCAGACATGGACCCACCAATATTGGCCTGTCTCAGTCCCAGCTGGGTAGTGAGAAAGGGAGAAGACATTGGAGGGACAGATGAGACTGGGTTCCCAGTTCTATGTCTTTCTTCTCTCCATCATCCATCTCTCAATCCCTTGAATGGCGCAAGGCAGTGATCCCAGTTCAATCTCAATGACGTTGTGATGCTGGAGAGAGAAAAATATCTTACCTCTTTGATAACGGACTGTGGGACAGTGTCTGGACCGATTTCAGTATTCAGGTACAGCAAGGCATACAGGTAACCTGCTCTGCCATAAAGCAGCTCATCTGGAAGTTCAGCATCTGTGCTTATGACTGTCCTCTGGAGCTGCAACAACCTGCACCAGATAAGGAAGGTGGGGAGAGAATCATCTGTAGAGACCATACTGGGCTATGCATTGTATAAGCCATCAATCAAACCACAATGAGTGGTGAAGCCCCACCACTTTCCTTCAGTCATTCCCAGGTTCAGCTGGCTGCCAGGTTTACACATAGGAGCTCTGCATGCCCGCCATCCTGAGATGGGAAACTCTGAGCCAGAGTTGGTCAGTATTACCGTCAGGTTTTTAGGCAGACAGAAACAGATGTATGAGTGCAGGGTAGGGCCTGGAGGAGGCTGGAGAGCTATTCCAATACAGAAAAAAACCTCCTGGAGTCTCTGGGAATTTCACCAAAGTGAGGAACTCTTAATTGCATATGTGTAAGGGGGGGAAAAACAAACAGACAAAACCCTCCAATATCACCATTCAGCACTCCCTCTCCCAAGACAACACATTGTTTCAAACAGTAAGCACCTCAGTTTTGAAAAGGACACAGCTATTATGCACAAGTGTTTTGCTTGCCTTTAGTAATGAAAAAAGCCAAAAAACCCTTCAGTTGACCATCACAACTCTCATTTTCTCCAAAGAGACTCTCTGCTAATACTCCACCAGTCTGCATTAGCATTCAGGTGGATCAGAGATCTTTTTTCCTGCCCACTCCCTCCCCGTCTCTTCCTATCTTTTATGATTAAATCGGTAATTAGACGAAACCACGGCAATGATCACATTTTAAATTGAGGGAGGGGAAAGACAATCTGGATTAAGACCAAATGGAATTCCCAGATCCCCCCTCCCGATTCTATTTCTCAGCAGAAATGTGAGTATTAATGTCCTGCCAGAGCAAAACCACTGATTGCAATCGTGTGTTTATGCTGTCACTGCTTAATACTATAGAAAACCACTCACAAAAAAAGAGTTTTGCATTAATATTCCTTTCTTGGAACTATGCTTTGGATTTAGAACTAAATTATTTTCCACTGTTGAATTTCATTGTTGAAATCCTACAACTGGACAGCTACAAGGTAAAAAGTTGGAAGTGAAATCATATATTACATTTTGACATCTGTAAGACACCATTCGTCTGGTGTCAAGAGTATATTTGTAAACAAAAAGGGAATAAAATGAACAAGTAATCAAAAGAAACTCCTTTTTACTACTCCTCCCAGAAATTACTTTCCAAGGAGAGGCAAGACTACAAGATGTATTGCTAATTTCATTTTGCTAAACTCGTGCTCATGCCTTACAGCAACACTGCTTTCCAATCTGCATCCAAAATTACATGCCCAAGTTTACTGCCAATTCTAAAATCAAAAGTCCCAATCTCAACACTCATTTCAAAACCAAAATATTCATTCAGGAACAGCAGCAGAGATTAATCATGGTAAGATTCTAGATTAGAAAGAAACCAATTACATTTCCAAATATAAACCAGTATGGAGATGAGGACATGAGCCTAGTCACAAATTCTGTCAGCCTAAGGTATGCTGCTGGACAACTAGCAGGTGGATTGATGGTGCCAAATGCAAACCCCACAGGGTTCCAGTGCTTCCACCCACGCTGGAACAGCAATCAGCTCCATACCAGCAAAGGGACAGTCAGTTCATCTAAATGGCATTTCTCAAGATATTTGTTACATTTAGATTACTTTGAAAAGAGGCTGGAATTTTTTCAGGCTACCCTTAATATGCTCTGACCTAATTAAAGCCCTTGCCTTTACATATTTTCTCTTGCAAATACTTAACTCTTTTTTTCATTAAATCTTTGTTACACATCAATTTGATGTACTATGTTTCTGTCTGGGTGTTTCCAGGTCCTGCAGTGTACCATTTTTATAATAAATCTACATTTAAAACCCGCTCTTTACAGGAAGAATCACATACTCCACAAGCAACTATATATTGCTGACGACAAGCGTGTGGCTTTTGTTAAACGTCACTTCAATGTGACAAAATCAAAACGTGCATGCACTACAGATAAGCCCAGGACATCCTGTCCTAACAGTGATAGAGGACTCAAGATAACCCACTAAACATGAATCAAGTGTAAGACAGCTTTAACAAAGATAAAGCCTATTTTGTATTCTTCTACTAAAAATGTATCAGGGTTTCGAGAAAGTGCCTCTGTTTTTTTAATCCTGTCCTTCAAAACTTCACTTGCAAAAGTTACTGAACAAAACAAACAAAGGGCACGGCTTTTTCCACCACTAACCACTTACTTTGCAACACATTCTTTAGATTCACTGTCGTTTTTCAGTTTGTGGTAAACCACTGCACCCACTGCTAGTGGTCCAGCATCACCACAGAGGAAAGTAACTCTTCTGCCATTCAGATTGCGAAGGATTCTCTTCACATAATCAAGAGATCGCTGCAAATGGCTCTGGTTTTTTGTGACGCGGTACAGTTGCAGATATAAGAGGGCAATACCTGAAACAACCACATGAAAAAGAGATAGTTTCACATACTTTTCCCTCTTAAGTATATCATATTCCTCTCTTTGGCACCTCTGAACCAGTTCTCAAATGTGAATAGGTATTCAGGCAATAAAAACGGGTCAGCACAGGGTCCTAACTTATGCAATTTGATCTATTTTGATTACTTTTCAATTTGCTCCATGGGAAAAATAAAAAAAATATCAGACTGGAGACTCACAATTTGCATAAAAAGAAGAAAATTTATGACACAGGCCCCAGTGCTTGGCAAAGAACTGTAAGATTCAAAAACTTGAGCTAACAAGCATGTGTATGACTGAGAAAACTGACTCTATGATACTCATCTATTATATGCAGTAAGTGACTTCTTTCCCATTTGATTTGTAAAAGGATCTTTTGATTAGTTTTTGGATTCAACTACCCAAGTTCTTTATCACCCTTAAAAGTATTTCACAAGATTACAAGCTCATTCAAGTCAAGCCAGTTTCTAAAAGCCAGAAGGCAAACAAGTCCTTGGAGAATGCCAGGAGGTTCTATCAAGCTTCACTCCTTAAACTCGTTACATAGTTTTCCATTAAAACAAACCCTTGCAAATTGCAACAACATAGACTGCAGAAAGTGCAACAAATCCACTTAAGCGGATATCTATTGGCCAATTGCAAGTATACATATGCAGAAGTAAATCACCTACCTCCAGACCATTCTGTAACTCAAACCTGTTTCTGAGCAAGGAGAGCGCACTGCTGAGCCTCAGCTAAAGCCAAGTACACACAAGGCCCACATAGCTCACAGAAAGACTACTTGAGTAGTATAAGAACTAGAGCACCACAGAGAGTGCTGGTATTTCCTCAGGTGTTCCCTGAACTTGCTCTGAACAAGCCTTTTCAGATGAATCCAAGAAGAAAGCTGCAGAATTTGGGTAGCCCAATTCACTGTCACAGGAACTTGTGGGCTATTTACAAAGATCTGTGGAAACTTTTTTATGTTGCAACAAATGAGCAGGTATGTGGGCTTGATCAAAGGACGATCAGAAAAGTAGCTGTGAGGTTTGGCTCCTCCAAGAGGTCTGGCACATACAAATAGTACTTGTATAAGCAAGATGGACTCTTACACATGTCCTATGATTGCAACATGTCGACAGTACGTGTTCCAAGATTTTAAAGGTGTTTCACAAAGTACAAGCCACTGCTCAGGACTGCACTGCCAATGAGACTTGTCTAGACCAGAAAAGAAAATAGAAAGCAGGGCAGTTGTTTACAACATCACTTTTACTTTCTGATTCCCACGTTAGCCAAATGCTGCAAAGAGTAAGTTTGAGGAGAAAGTATTTGCACTAAGTATTTTTAAAGCCAGATCATTTAAACATTTTTATTCAGAACCACAACCACAGGAGCCTTGAAAGAAGTTCACAGCTTGGAACAGATGTAGATGGTGATCCTTCTATAGGATGGAAAAACCCCACTCTCATTAGATGGCTTTACTTGTTCATCTATATTCTTGTTTCAGCTAAAGATGGCTGTGTTACTTTTACCTTATGACTCATTTTCAGCATGCTCCAGATTATCAGCCATTATTTCAGTTGTCAGTCAGTGTCAGAACACAGCTCCCCAGAAGCTGTTCTGTACTGTCAGCACGAGATAGCCCACCACTGGAGATCTTCAGCATTCACTTACCAGCCACTCGCTTGCAGACCTTGGAATACAACTACCTTTTAAGCCTGAGTTGCCTAAAACTTCCCCACCCATCCACCCACAGCACCACCTGCACTGAAACATCAAAAAGAAAGCAAAGAAATTTTACCCCTTCGTTGCCAGAAATAACCGTAAGGATGGGCAAAGGCTGGAGAGCTTTTCAAAGCTACTCCCCCTCATAACACAGAGATAAAATAACAGATCTCCTCAGGGCATGTTTCAAACATGCTGTGCTAAAAGCATAAGTATGTCTCAAGTGTGAGCTAGAAGAGCAGAAATAGAATATGCCATTTATTCCAGCAAAGTCACACTTAAGAGGCCTAGGTAGAAAAGCATTTTGGCAACTTGAAGAAGAGCGGCCACATCAGACTTGACAACTGCAGGCTCTGCCTAAAGGATCAGTCTCCTGATTTCTGCTGGGATATAGTTAATTTTCTTTGCTGGTGCAGTGCTGTGTTTTGGATTTAGTATGAGAATAACATTGAATACATTGATATTTTAGTTGTCGTCGAGCAGTGCTGACCTGAAGTCAAGGGCTTTCCATTTTCCCATGTTCTGGCCAGGGAGCAGGTGCACAAGAAGTTGTGAGGGGGCATGACCAGGAGATCTGACCCAAACTGGCCAAATGGATATTCCATTCCATGCCAAGCTCAGTACACAAACCGAAAGGGGTTGGCTGGAAGCCACCAATCACTGCTCAGGCACAGGATGGACATCAGTGAGTGAGTGGTGAGAAGTGGCATTGTGCATCACTCTTACCTTGAGTTTTATTCCTCTCTCTCTCCCATGCTCTCCCCCATCGTTTTCATTACAATTGTCATTTCTGTTGGTTTTATTATCATTATTATTATATTTTACTTTATTTCAGTTATTAAACAGTTCTTATCTCAGCCCATGAGTTTTTTTTGTTTTTTCCAATTCTCCTCCCTATCCCACTGTTGGGGTAGGAGGGGCAGCATGCCAGCTGCATGATAATTAACTGCTTGCTGGGGTTAAATCAGGACATCAGAAGGGCTCATTCACATCTGGACAGTGCTGGTGATGCAATGCTAAATGATGGTCCCTAGCAATAATCAGCATCTGCACATGCCTATTTACCTTCGTGATCTTCACAATCGTTCAACCCCACTTCTACACTCCCCCTCCTCTCATGTTCACTTTACCATTTTTGTACAGACAGAACAAGCACAGCCAAATTATCCATATTTCAAATGTTAAGCCTCCAAGTTCCTGGGCACAGAACATATTCCCCCTACCTACTCCCACTGATTAGAAAACTGCTAATAGTCAGTTGAACAGAAAAAGGTGAAAAATAACTCACTTGAAAAAACTCCAACCTAAAAGAAAGAGCAGCCTTAGAAAATCTACTCCTTTTGCAAGACAAAGATCCCCATACACAGATATCAATTATCTCCCTGTACCTTTATCTGCTGAAGTCAATGCAAGTCACTCATTCCAGACAGTAGTGACCAAGGGTCCAGAGTTAAATGAAAAACCAACTCACAAAAATGCTTGTAATCAGAGTATTTCTGCCACTCCTGTGAGAATATCAGAATCTCCTCCTGTGAATAAACCCATTTAACAAATACACTTCATGCAAATTCTAGCCTTCTCACCAGTCCAGCCAGTATAGGCAGAGCAGTCGTGTGGATCTGCCGTCTTCAGCCCTTCCTCCATTTGTTGCAGAAGGTCTTTAATTTTTGCCTGGATCCGTTTAGAGAACTGAGCATTGACCTGAAAACAGGAGACAGGAAATGAGTCAAAAAAGGAAAGAATTCAAGAACATAAACTGTCTGCTCCACTTTCTTGGGAAAAATACCCCAAAACCAACCAAGCAAAGAAGAACTAAGGAATAAATACCACATACAGCAATCAGCAACATCAAGGTGGTTCACCTTAAGTGTGTCCCATGTAAATGCATTCTGTTTACATATTAGAGTAAGTTACTAGTATCTACATTAGACAAAAATTATCTGGAGATGCTTTAAAATCACAGGAAGAGCAGCTATGGACACTGTGACAGAATGTAATTCTATGCTGCCTCTTATCTCAGGCTCTTAATACAGTAAACAAAGCTTCTTTGAACTGAGTAAAAAGGTGAATAGAAACAGAAGACAACTATTTGCTGCCACTCCATGGAACAGTACTCTATTCAACGTGTTGGTACCAAGATCACATTATGCACAAACACAGCACAAGCCTCCTGTTATAGATGCTCACTCTCATTACAAGGTCCCTGCACACCCTTTGTGGCATTACAGAGTAGGAAAATAGCTAAAGGAGAAAAAATACTCATACTTGAGGTAGTCAAGTCAAAGTCAAGCCACCATTTTCAACAACATGCTCAATCACATCATCTGTCATATAAACACGTTTCCTTCTTAAATACAGCTTCTCTTGATCTCACAAAGTTTGTCATTGCCACACAGAAGTCAAGTCACCTAAATTTCCTTCCTCCTAATTCTTGCTCTGTCTCTAGTCAAAAAAATATTGGGATTGCCACGTTTTATCATGAGGAGGTAGTTAAATGCAGTGATGTATTAAAGAACAACTACATGACAGAAAGAGGTAGACACAAAGAGGATGAGCAGAAGAAGCTCAGCAGTTTCAGCTCATGCATGGAGGTGAAGAAACAACTGTTTGATTTTACACAATCCTTTTAATTTTGACCAAGAAAGTTTATATAGATGATGTATTTGAAATATAACAGAGGATATTTTACTCTTGCCAACATATCTCTCTCATTACACATACTTTATGGAAAGATACATAATTGCTCTTTTAAACCTATGGAACACGAAAATTGTTAATTAACTTGAATCTATTGTCCTATTCCATGGGAAAGAGTATTCATGAAGTCCATTCATAGGACCACTCTATATTTGAGTAGGGACACCAGGAACAGCGATCAAATCTGTTAGGGGGTCTTCTGAGTTAGGGTTTTTTTTTTTAATTTTCATTTAACAGTATCACCTATTAATCAGCTTTTCCAATTAATACATTTATTAAATACTATTTTGCACATATAGATAGAGCCTAAGGGCTACGTTTATTTATAGCACAATTTATCCTACAGAGTCAGAAAAAAAAAGTCTTCCCCTTCTGGGCTATAGGAAAAGCTTTTTCATTTCTGGATAATCATCAGTCTGACAAAATTTGAGATGTGCATAAACTTTATGCCACCCCAGTATATTTCCTGAGTGTGTTTTGTCTCATTTGCAGAAAGCCCTAGGCATACATCACTTACCACACATATCTTAGTTATCTAGAAACAGTCAGAAAAGAAATTCTCTAGGAAGATGGAAGTCAGCAGAGCTTCCCCACCTCCCAAACCAAGGGCCATCAGTTGGAGCAGAATGTTAGGCTGTATTGCAGCGTGTCAGACTATGATATAATGTCTTAGATATGTAAACATCATCTTGTGACTGTCCTGTGGCTCTGGGGCAGTGACACATGACTACCTTTCCTTTTGTCTATTGGCTATGTTAACCTAAACAATCTTTGCACTATAAAACCAGAGGAATTTGCAATAAAGAGGAGACTCCATGAAGCTCCATTAGTTTCTCCATTTTGGCCCTTGTACATGTTGTATATAGACTGTCTTTCTTTTCTGGATCCTCTGGATCAGCACCATGCACACAAGGCCAGTATGTTTTGTTGGCAGTTGTGGTTTCAAAGGGTCCCGATCCTTGATGCCACCAAATGGATGATTCCGTTCTAAAGGATCTCCAAACACAACTGGACAACAATCAGCCATAAGAAAAATGGCCTTATGCAATGTGGTTACTTATAAGCTTACACTGAGAATATAAGCTACTGTTTTCTGAACAGTGCTTAATCTCCCTCCGTCTCTTGCTTCTCCAGCCTGCTCTCAGTCAGGAGCTGGAACAAATTAGGCTGGAGAAGATTTAGTTTCATGTTAACCACATCTACATTTATGGGTTTTTTACTGGAGAAGGAGAAATTAGCTTACTAGTAAGGTAACTTCTTGCTTGATTGCAACACATCCCAAAAGTGAAGGGTTCAGGTAAATGGCAGGTCCTGGATGCCACCATATAATTGATTATTCAAAAAATACCACATTTTGTACTTCTCTTCAGAGAGGAACTTCAAATAATAATCAGTGATTTCAAACAACCATCCAACAGATTCAGAAATCAGAAAGGTAACACGAATTGTACAAGGCTTCTGACAATACCAGAAGTTTCCAGGGTCAAAGGTTCAAATCCATTTTATGGTGGTAGGACAGGAAGGGTGAAGGAACTTCTGCCATTATATCTCACACTGCACATACACCACTCTAGAAAGGAGCTAGAGAACCTCAGCTTTCTCCTGTGACTCTCGAAATACAACCAAACACAGTAGGCACCTCATACCTGTTACTCTTCAGCCTTAATACAGCGTTAAGCACTTTTTTGATAGGAAACTGTACCACACACATGAACACACACCCCCATACACACACTCCTTTTGACTAGTTAGTGAAGCTTACACAAAGAAAACCTTTCCCAAGGGCAAGGCTTCTCTCCTTCAAAAGACAGCTATGGCAATGCTAAGGCATATGGTGAAACAGCATGAGGATACTCATGTGGATGCATCCAGGCATAGTGCTCAGTTTATATGACAAGAGTGAACTAAAGCTTCAGACTCCCCCTGTTTATTTACCTACTGCACATCACAAGCAGGCTGGTTATCTTTTTGCTCTGACAATACACCTGCTGTTAACAAAGTAGGATATTTTATATAAAACAACAGGATTAGAGGCAGAAGGGGAGTACCAGGACATCAGGATGCTTGGATTCTGCTTTGAAACCTCAGTCCCATACAAATAATTTAGCTCAGGTTGGCATATCCCTCTTTAAAATGGGAATTGTAACTCACTTGTCTTAATTCAGTGCTTGGAAAAGCACATATGAAATTATATTATTATTATCATCTATCTTCTCAAACAAAGCTACTCCCACTACATCAGTATGAAAAGGTTGTAAGTGGCAACAAAGTTTTCCCCAGCTATCTACCTCTCCCCCACTGCCAGATTTTTTGGTTTTTTTGGTTGCTCTGAAGCTTTAACAACTAAGCACTGTCACTGTTTGTTTTATGATTCCCCTATAAGCTTATAATAGATGCTTACATGCACTAGAATAAATTAATGACATGAAGAAATTAATGTTGAAAGATGGCTTTAGAATCTTGATAAACCTCCTTCAAGGAATCGTACGGCACCATTACAGATGAGCACAACATACTAATTTTTGCAGAGTGCAGACTGATTTTCATTAGAAGCATATTCTGTTCATGAGGATGATTCCAGCTGGCATCCAGCCTTTTCTGCAGGTGACTTGTTATTCCTGTAGGGACAAACATAAACCACAATGCCCGACCTCTGATATTCAGAGTCACATTTACTCCTAGCTAACAACAGATGATGATGACAGCAGGAGCTGTAAAGTGTCTTTCATTAGAAAAGGCTCTCTACAAGAATTCAAATGCTGCATTATTCCTCTGCTGCTGCAGAAAGAAGAACCACTATAATCTCAAACACTGCTCAAGTTTTAGATTGTCAAAACAAAAAATGAGAGCTCATTCCCTACTACACCCAACAGAACCTTGCACCATAAGAGTTATGGTAACTAAAAAGGCTTGTTATCAGCATGAAATAAAAGTAATGAAATAAAAACATACTTGTTGGGTTTGCAAATTGTTTTGTTACTTATTTGAATCTTTTGCCGTTGCAGTGAGGCGATAGGCAAAGCTACGTCCCAATCCGAAGTCTTCTAAAGCCAACAAAAATGCCAACATTTATGTAACATCACCCACCCTTGGCACTAATGACACGATGTCTAAATTATGCTGTCCCTGTCAGCAATACCTGTCTCCCCCCTCTGCTTTCTTTCATTTGTAGGGCTCCTAAATAGAATTTAAATTGTCTTCCTTTGTAAATCCAGCACTAGAATTACATATGTACATAACAAATAATACACCATAATGCAACAAAAAATTTTCCAGAAGAAACACACTGCACTTGCAGTTACCTCTCCATTACAGCCACATCAATCTTCACAGCCATGGCATTATATCAAACCAGCGCCAGAAGGGGGTGAGGCAATAAGCAGCTGCCCTATATGTGTTTTATATCATGATTTCTAGTAAGTCAGAGAAGCCTGTAACTTAAACTCTTACATGCACATTTGGGCCAGATATCACAGTGCTGACAGAAGTCTGACAGTGCAATGCCGAGACCTTTTGCCATGAAAAGCAATACTCTGGTTTGACAGACATAGGACGATTTCTCTCATTTGCATCTGTCAAAGACATTTAGATACCAGTGTGTTTTTCAAGAACACTTCTTGACATTCATTTGAATCGGGACACATCCATACCAAGGAACTTGTGAAAACTCGTGGAGACCTGAGATCAGCTTCACCACAGGTTGTCAGTGTACCAGTCTTTCTTGCCATGACTAGCTCTCAAAACAGCTATTAACCCTGTTTTGCTATTGACTCTGTATTACTCCACCAGTGTTTGGGGGACTGATGCTGTGTGCGAAACTAGACTGAAGAAGTAAGCACCTGGTTCTATAGAAGCAGCAAAGAGATGACCTATACACACAGTGCTACCTAACAAACAAGGAAAAGATGCTTTTATCTCACCCTAGTTTGAATCAAGTTAAGAAGAGATATTTCAGAATATTTATTGTTGTTGATGTGTAGAACAGGACACATAACAGGGTGCTGAGTTTTCTTTCAGCCAAAATGTATTTCACAGAGAAGAAAATACACCTCAAATTGGCACTACAGCAAGAACTCATTCAAAAACTGAACTTGCATAGAAGAATGCACAAAGGACACGACAGACACTGGGTGAAGAAGACCACGGCAGGAGACAACTCGCAATTCTACTGAATGAGAAATCCTGGTTGTACTGAAAACATTTTGACTTTGCCACTGACTGTAAGGGAGCCATGCTTCACACCTATGCATTGAAGCACAGGTTTACTGAAGCAGGATGAAGTCTCATGCTCACCTCCACAGAGCTCCTGGAAAAGCAGACCAGAAGGGATGGCAGCAGGATCCCATATACAGCATCTAACAAGGTCTGCTGGGAGGTGACTTGCCTTTTGGTAGTGAAAAACAAGTTCTACTTTAGTTTTACCTAAATCAAAAGACTCTTACAGGTCCAAGAACAGCTTTTTTTTCTTCTCTGAAAAGACTAGGTACTAAGAAACCTCATCACCCAACCTCTGAAACAGGCTTTTCTACTTCTCAGATACGTTCTCCTAGGACCAAATGCCAGTTCTGAAAAACCATATGTTTAGTAAATGCTTTGAAACACTGCTGTTTATAGAACACATTCCACTGGTTTTCAGCAATCTGGCACTTAGTATCATACGTGTGATAGTGGAGGAAAAAAAAAAAAAAAAAGGGCAGGAGGGGGAAGAGAGAAATCAACAGCTGTAGGCAAACGACTACACTGCTACAAATGCCAGCTTAGGAATAGGCTTTAAATAAAGTCATCAACATATCTCAAAGGGGATAAGGGTATGAAAAATATCATTAAAAGGCAAACCATTCAAGTTACAGCAACAATTGTTTAAAGCGGGTAAAAAATAAGGAGTTGGTGCCACGTGTGTGAAAGGAGATATTTGTCTCATTAGTGGTAAGACAGAAAAAAACCCCAAAGCTAAAAGATTTAGATAATCCTTAAGAGTCATCAAAAAACTTCAGATTATTGGTAACAAAAATAAACGTGATTAACAGATACCAAGGAACGTTATCCTACTTTTTGGAAAGCAGAGGCTGATAAAGCAAAACAGCAGTACTGAAAACCACTGCTCCTCCAGGAAGCCTAACATCAGCACGCTACTTCTTGAAAGCTGAGAAAATAAGTCTGTTGTGTGTATGATTTAAAGCCACTCACTATACAGAAGTCTCTGGCCTAGCTGTGACATTTTTAGGTGGTCCTCAAGTTGCAAAAAAAAAGCTAAAAATCAATGCTGTCTAAATTATCTTGACGCACAGAGACCATATATATTGCACACATTGAGCTTGACAGCAGATCAGTGCAGATAGACCCAAATAAAATTTATTTTCATCAGAAAACAAGTACCTGTTATTGCACCTGCCCACACAACTAGCTAGAATAACAGCTCCTTAACATGCAGATAAAACTAGAAACTGATGAAGAGTGGATGGATGTGAGACAATGTAATCAGAACTTGGGCTTTGATTTTAAAAAGTGTTTTCATTCAGAACTGATTGAATAAACCCAAACAGGCTTAACCATGTAGTTAAAGAGTCGTCCTGAATAGCAGAAGCTTTCAATGTAAGCGCATCAGAAAAGTGCTAAGTGGCATTCAGTGATGATCTGTGCTGTAGGAAAGGAGCAGCAGTTCTTCCTCCCAGGCTGTGTACACTAAATGCCATGAGTTAGTAAGGGACAATGAAGTACAATATGCTGACTTGAGGACTCAATTTTGACCAAGATTCACAAAAAACAAACCAAATTTTCCCTCAAAAGGACAGTACTGCAAATGACGTGTGTTTCAGAATCCTCTATCAAAACAGCACACACACATCTGAGATGGGGTGACAGGAAATGGCCAAAAAAGTGGCAGTCTCAAGAAACACAGCTAACTCGTCCCACACCTCTGGCAAAAAACACCAGGAAGAAGAAATATTTACTGGCTCTGGAGGTTCAATTTTGCCTCCAGTGCAATGAGCCGTAAAATTCCCACTAGTGTAAGTTGTCACTGAGGAGTCAGTCCCAGAACACAGAGAACTTGCTGCTGCTGCTCTCAGTGAGACAACTAAAATGCCCAGTGAGACAACCCAAAAATCATATGAAAATACCAAATGGAGACAAAAGAACTTTTAATATATTTTTTAAAACATATTTTAAAGG
This sequence comes from Serilophus lunatus, assembly GCA_013399895.1. Lineage (NCBI taxonomy): Eukaryota > Metazoa > Chordata > Aves > Passeriformes > Eurylaimidae > Serilophus > Serilophus lunatus. The sequence continues at coordinate 129,850 of VXBA01004344.1, forward strand.
AAAAGACTGAAAGCCACACAGAGAAATTATCAGAAATAACAGAAAATTGAGAAAGTTACTAAATCATCCAAATGATAACCTAAGTAAATATTCTGTATCATCATTAAGTGCCTTTGCAAATGAGCACCATTAGCTTTAAAACAGGTTCCCTGTAACGAGGCCCCGGCAAAGCTTTATGAAATACATTGTGAGAACAATGTACTGGCATCACCTTTTACTAATACTCTTAAAATGTTATGGCAAGTCAGAAAAAAAATTATCAAGAAAGAATTGGCCTAAAAAAGAAGTATGGTTTGGGTATAAAGTTTGAATCTAAATTCCATGCTGTCCCCTGTGATTCCACAGCATTTTCAGGCAATCTTAAACTGAGGGCTGAGATTGTGTTTTAAGTTTCTTGATGACAGGGATGCTTTCTTTGTACACACACAAAATCCACATCAGCTTGCCTAGGGTTCCACCTCCCCCTGCCTGAACAGGTACTATCAGCCTGCCTCAGCTCCCAAGTCATTGGCCCGTAGTCACTGGGAAGGAGAATCCCAAATCACAGCTGACTATACTATGAATATAGGCCACAAGAGGTGTGGTGGCTTCAAGGACAGTGGGCAATCTTAGGCTGATATTGGAGGGTCACTCATGAAGATACGTCCTTGGACAATTCATCCCCACCCCTTATCTCCACCCCTTCCCAGGAAATTCCTCAGAGCTTTGTATGTTCTCTATAGCACATTAAGGAACTAAGAACTAGGGGATATTCTTTGTTCTGACTCTGTAGGTGACTATTAATTTCTCTGCCTCCCATGACCATTTACATTTCCATTTTGAAAACTTTTGGACCACTTTCAGACAATATCTATAGGTACTTTTTTAGGCTAAGGTATCAGTATGGAACCCACATCAAAAGGAAAAGGGCTACAGGATATATATTTAATTGAAAGATTCATCATTTATTAAACAGAGATCTAAATTTAAAGTTGTATTTCTTATTAATCTAGAATTAATGCTGTCTGACAAATTATTACCTCAGCTTTCTCAGAGAAGTTACAGAAACAATTCAAGTTCATGATGCTTTACTGGTGAAGAAATCTAGTTATGAAAACAGAGAATTTCAGCTCTGTGAGCAGAGCCCACACAGATAACTACAGTGTTTACTGTATATAAGGCGGCAAATCAGCAGCCTCAAATTTTCTCTTCTCCTGCTTCCACACCTTCCAGCAACTGTACCTTATGCATACAAACACACACTTCCATATGCAGCACTTTGTCCCAATTGTCTCACTTTTCAGACTATGACTTGAAGAGCTTCTTGTCCTTTCATCAATAGGATGAATTTTAGATGGCAACCATGACAGCATAAGAAATCCAATGGAGGGATTAATAATGCATTGCCTTCCATGACAACGGCACACCTCGGGCTGTCAGTGCGTGAGTCACTCAGTGCTCACCGCCCCGTTCAGCAGCAGATGGGAGGAAGAAATTATGCAGTACTCCGAGGGCTTCTGAAAGCTGCCCTCATTTTTAGGAAACTTGTGCTCTTGTATGCAGCAGTTTACAGAACAGACTTCCTAACCTATGTAATGTCCTTTTGTCTTCGCTGGTGCCTTAGGGCAGGCAAAGACATTTCTCTGGCGGAATGGGAGCCCAGTGAGTGCAAAAATAAGACATCAAACCACAAATCAAAAATCACAAACAACAACAATAAAAGCATCCCAAAGTACCTACTGCGAAGACACATGAAAGTATAGTACTAGGACTGACAACATGAAAATGCTGCAAAGAACATAAATACACACTCACAGCTATAGTTTAGCCCAGAAATTATAAGATGATTCCTCATATTTTGCAGATGCAAAACCAAAAGAAAATGTACACTCGCCTTCTCTTATGAAATGCACAGAGCTGAGAAGATTCAAAGATCACTGAAAGTTGCCGTAATTACGTGGTTTTAAGGCAGTACAGAAGATTTTTTTCTTTCCAGAGGAGCTTCATTCTTCTGAATGTAGTAAAGTCCAGATGTCATCCTTTATCAAATACACAGCAACATATTTTCTGAACACACCGGCAGATATAGCTGCCGACTGCCACACAGTAACAAGGAATGTCATCCACCATTGGAGCTGGGAAAAAACACTTGCACCCAACTGTAAAACAGCATACTCATCCACAGCAGAGCACAACGAGCATTCCCCTAAGGTTAACATAGGGCTAGGGATTCTCGACTAACTCATTTCAGCTTGGATTCCTTCAAGAATCAAATCTGAAGTAAACTAGAGTTGAACTATGCTGCAATACAGCTAGTATGTTCTAAAAAGTAATTGTAAAGGATGTTCACTCTCTTCTGGTGTCTCACTATTCTTCTGAGTATTTCACTTTAGAAAGCTGTAGTCAACCTACATCAGCAGCAAATGAAGGGTTCTTTTCTCTTTTAAAAACAGAAGCGTGGGATCTAAAGCAGGTACATAAGAAGGATGAGTGGCCTTCAGAAGGCCTTAGAAGAAAGTTCATGGTATGATCTTACCATATGTAACAATACATATATATATAACAGTATATATCTATGGTTGTTCTGCTCTCTCCACTCTGCCTTCATATTTGAACTCATCATACTTGGATGATTTTTATATACTAAGCCAGACACAAAAGAACAAAGAAATCACAGTTCTCTCCAACAAAAAAAAAAAAAAATTAGTTTTACCCAAACAGGGATTTTTGTAACAAACAAAGCAGATTTCACTTCTGAATCTGCTCTTGCTTTTTAAATAAACCTCAAGAGCTCTGCTTTCGACAGCTGCAATTAACTGCAACAGTGAGACCTGAACCCTAAAAGTATTCTCTTTTGTGCACTCTGCTTAGCCATACACAACTTCACAAACCTCAGCTAGAACAACTTAGTGAAACCTTTCACTGCCTTGGTGAGCTGATGCTGTTCTGCTGATACTTGCAATCCTCAGAGAGAAAGCCCCTCGCTGCTCAGCATCACCACCCTATCACGGATCACCCTATCAATGAGTCGATGCAATTCCTTATTCCCACAAGCAGAAAAATACAGAGCTGATACTGATGTCTCCTTCGAGTGAGTTAGGAAGTTAGCTTCCCGCCCCTGGCGCATTTGTGCTTCTAGCAATGTCACTATGCAGTGCTTTTCGTGCAAAAGATGACAAAGCAGCACAACGTTGAAGGATGAGGTTGCTCAGGGGCTAAAGTGACAGAAGGTCTATATTCTGGCATTCCTTCTACAGATTAGGCCCGCTGGCTGACAGCTTCTGTACTTAAAACCTAAGGCACTGATAGTTCCCCAAGCAGCCGCGCGTAGTGTCAAGGAGATAAGCAGACCAGGCAGACTGCAAACCTTGTGTGATCAGTGCCACCAGACCTTCTGAGGGCACGAACCGACTGCCAGCTGCCTAACACGGTGTGCCTGTAAACACTTGCGCTTTGTACAGAACAGTCCAGCATCACCGAACGCCTGAGTGCCGCTGCCGCCTGAGAGGAAACTCTCCTTTTCCAGATGGGAGCTCATCTTTTCCTTTCCCTATGCGCTTTTGTCGGTCAAACTCGGGCTGCTTGTGCTGGCAACTTGGTCTGTGCGACAGAACCACTGTGGTAAAGGCAGCTACAGCCGTTCTGCTATACAGCTAGCTGTTCTGTTACCTCCAGGTCGGGCACCGCGCTGACTACCGTTCCGCAGCACAAGAAGCAACTCGAACGAACACTCGTTCCGGCCAACTCCGAGTAGCGCGGCCGGGCTGAGCCGCCGCTCCTTCCCTCACTTCACTCCCTCGGGCGCCCCGAGGCCGCTGCCGGGGCCCGCCCTGAGCTCCGGG
>VXBA01004344.1:134615-209236 GCA_013399895.1 Serilophus lunatus
GAGCAGGGAGGCAGCCCTCGGCTGCCGCCCGGCGGGAACGGGGCAGGCGGCGGCGACCGCCCCTCAGCCGGCGAGAGGAGGCAGCTTCCCCGGGAAAAGCGGGGGTGGTCACCTTCCCTCGGCCCGCCCTCGGGCTGTAATGTTGGCCTGGCTGCGCGCAGCTCTCTGCCGACGGCGAGCCGGCTCCCAAAAGCCAGCACATGCTGGGGGGAGGGGAGAGGGAGGGAGCCGAATCAACCAAAAAAAACCAAAAAACCAATAAACCTCGCAGCCCCGGCGGGAGCCTGGAACGGTGGGTGGGGAAGGCTCTCAGCAATCGTCAGTGGCAGTTGGACCTGAGAGGGGGATCGCATCCCGCCTGTGGAGGAGCAGCGTCTGTATCCCGTGTGGATCGAGCGTTTGCCCTGAGAGCGAGACCTGAATGCCGGAGGGGGGGGTGTAAACGTAAATTTAGCCCGTCCTTTTATGACACTTCCACTTCTAAAGCTAGGAGAGGAGCTCCAGAGGAAGGGGCACTGTACAATCGTCAAGGATAAATCTTTTCACAAATAAATGGTAGATGCTGTCGATATTGCCATGGCCTTCAGGAATTGATACTGAGTACTGAAACACCCTTGTGGAGAGACAGCCAGCAGAAAGCCTGCAATCCAGCCAACACTGCACACACTATTGTGTTAAAATTTGGACACAGGAGACCTCATTATCCCGTTAAATATTTACTTCAAACTATGCCGTTGCTTTTTGCCAGTAACTGTAAGACAGACAGCCCATAAACTATTAATTCAATAACTGGACACGGTGCCGACATTGATCTTTAGTTTTATGCACTCAGTAATTTTATTGCTATCAAAATACATATTCAGTGTGTAAGATTCAATATAGGTGATGCATGTCCTGTCATTTGCTTTAGTTTACAGTTGTTCATAACAATACACATGTGAATAAATGGGACATGTCTATCATCTTGTTGCAGGATATAAATTTTATTCGATACTTTCTTCATTTTATTTATTTCCATAAATTGTGTTGATGACAAAGCAGAAATTCCAAATAACTTGTCCAACAAGAAGAGCTTTGTATTTGGTCTGAAGTAAGAATAACCAGCTCCTTAAAAATTACAGTCATCTATAAAATATCCTCTTCTGTTGCAATTTTTAAAAAATCATTTATGCATAATTTACTTTTTAATGGGAAAGTCTTTTGTGCTGTGCTGCAGTGCCTGAAAGGGTAAATGCAGAACCTTTTTTAAAAACATCTCTTGTCTCTGTGTAGACATTTTGCTGTGCAAAGAACATGTTTTCATCTTGAATGGTTTATCATCCTCAGTGAAGATCAGCTGCATCAGTGCAAGTAACTACATCCCCATAATGAAGATCAGAGTTAAGCCTTTAATAAAAGTGTGTATGGCTTGTGTTTTCTTACACTTTCTACTCTCCTTGAATCAAAATGATGGGAATATAAAACCAGGATCATACCAACTGATACTGTTCCAGGCCTACAGACAAGGAGTGAAGGTGCTCCGTGGCACCTTGCATGAGCAGGCTCTTCCTTTCTTCTGGAGAGGTGGGTTGCAGGGTAGTGGCTTAGGATGCCTGCCCTTTTGCATCATTGCACTGTTTGGTTATTTGCACACTGCTGTGTTTAACACCCTGTTAAACATCTTTTTCCGGAACACTTGTCTCTGTGTTCAGCGTTCTTCACATTTGCTGTAATGTGGTGTGCTTAGTTTTAAGCATACAAGACCTTCTTCTTAGCAGGTGAAATAGAGTTCAACAGGCTTTCAGGCTTTTTTTCAGTATGTGTTTTTTCCTCTTACTCTTTTACCCTTGATGCATACAGAGCTCCCATAGACTGAATGAGAATCACAGATGAAGGAGCAGGAAAATGGTTGGGCTGAGTGAGATGTCAACCTTTAACATAATTTTTAAGCAATAATACATTCATATCTCTCATGTGTAGCAGTACAAAGCAGGAGGCTTCTCCTACTGAAATCATGATTTCAGGTATGTGTTCATCCAGAAAATGTTTAAATGCTACAGAAAACAGCTATGCACTCCTGCAACCTGCCTTCTGCAGCATTGGCAAATGTGCAGCCCTGCAGCAAGCTGATCTAGCTGAAAGCTGTCCTTTTCCTTTCTGTGATGTAGGTGAAATCCAAATACTGTCTAACTAAGGCCTGATTCTTACTTAGAGATTGGTTTCTTCGGATAAGTCCTGAAAATTTTTGCTTTACAGATCAATGGGATATTTGTTCTTTACACAAGAAGAAACCATAAACCCCTCTCTTTTACTTCTTCTGGCCTTTCCTTCTCTCCTATCCTCTTTACATCCTGCATTGTCTAATACTCTGCTCCTGGATTGGACTTGTGACAATTTTTTCTAATAGTAGAATAAAATATCTGTTACCTTTTGGGCTGGAACTAAATAATCAGAATCCATATGTAAGCCGCTAATTATGTTGGGCTTTCCTGTGTATTTTGCTGGATTCCCCGTATATGTAGCAAATTATCCTACTAACAAGATGAGAAACAGCATTGTACATCACAGTCACACCTCCCAGGGCTGGCACACAGCTGCCCTTCACACTGTGCTCTCTGTGAAGCTACATCATGATGAAATGTGATGCAGCTTGTGGAATAAGTGTGAGCAACCATCAGGAATCTCTGAAGCTCTGATTGTAACATCTTTAATGGTTCTTTCAGCAGCTGTGTTCATTCTTATTACAGTATAATAACGCTCATTTATTTTCATGCACAATGGCTCCAGATACGTGCAAGCAACAGCCCTGTCTGTGTTTTGTTCCATGGAGTCAGGATGATTAGTATATGACTTCAGCCCCCATTGTAAAGTGCTCTGTAAATAGGGGGAAACCAATGTAGCAGCTGGCATTAATCTCATTTTATTTCTGAACACAGAGTTCCAGCTGAAATTAACTGAGAGAAGCAAGAGCTTCAGGAATGGACCCTGCTAATGTAATATGTAATAGAGAACGAGGCTGTGCACTGATATCTTTAGTATTTACCTGTGGAAAACCAATTTCCCAGCTGGGGTTAATTAGGACAGCAGGTCAGTGGAGGCGGGGCTGTTTATACCTCCTCTAAATCAGGGAGCATACTTTTATTGATCATAAATAAAGTCTTTCATACTGGCTTTTGCTTTTTCTCAGATCATCTCTTCAGGCTTTGCTCTGTCTGTGCTGCATCCTTTGTGCTCTGCAGCAAGCCTTTCTGCTTGATCGCTACCATAGGCCTATAATGTACTATAAGGAAGGACTTCCTTCCTTTTCATCTCCCTTTAGCTGTACTTCCTGATTTTTTTTCCCTTCCCTTCCCTTAGCTGTACTTCCTAATTTCTTTTTATGTCATTCACTGTCTAACATTATACTCTGCAACTAAGTTATTTAAAGCTGTTTAGGCCTAATAAACTAGGGGGGAGGGGCTGCTTCTTGTAATAAATACGATGTTACAAAATCTGCAGGATCAAGTTTGCATTTTAATTGACAAAGACTTACAGGCTTTGGACCAAATTTAGTCCTGTGTTCAATTCAGTTTCAGGAGCGTAACACAGTGTAAGAACTAACTGGTCTGTGTGAGACTTAATGATCATATTGCTTTTCGATAGCAACAAGTTTCTCTGACTGCTGTAAATAGCTAATCTCTATTATTGCATAATGTTGCTATTTAAGATCTCAGAGATTTCTGTGAATCTGAGGAGATACTTTGCTACTCAACCACAAAATGGATGTTTTAATAATATCTCCATCTAATATATTTCTCTTATTTTCTGTTCTTATCTTTGGTCTTGCAGCAGCAAAGCAGTGTCACCAAGTCTGTTGCACTTCCTGCTAACAAATGATAAGCTTGAATAACAGTTGTTGCACTTTAGCCTGTTTTTAAAGAATGGATTTTTGTGATAATGAAACATTTATGTTCCTTATTCCTCAATTGCCAGTGATTTTTGATTTGCACATTCTGAGAAATACAACTAATAATGAAGTCATACAAAGATGCCTGTAAATGTTCTTAGAGGTCTTTACTGTCTATAATGAAAATAGACAGGTCACTGTTATTAAAATGTGCCTTTTATAATCATTGTCCTAGTGTTGGATTCTCAAAGGAGTTTTTTCCAACCCTGATAAGGTTTGTAAGCCCAGGGAAAGAAAAGTTCAGTTAGTAGAAAACAATTGTAATCCTCCTGAAACATAAGGAACAGAGGTGAAAGATGAGTTCAGGTAGAATATCTGTGGCTAACCAGTATCTATAAAACAGAGCAACAAAACAAATGTTGGACAAGAGGATTCCCTTTGCTTAAGGAAGCTGTTGCACGCTGGAGAGCTTATTTTCTTATTTCTTCTGATATCTCTTGAATGGCTCAATGTCAGTTAGGCTTGAAAAGCAGTTCTAGTCACTACCCTGAGGCTTAGATAGATGAAAGACTCAGGCCTAGGAATCACCAGAAGTAACGAGTGTGGTGCTGCTATGCACTGAATGATCTCAGTCCTGTTTCTTCAGGGTTTGTTTGCAATTTTCGAAATGTACTCACAAGTCCTCGGGTTTGGGTTCTGTCTTCATTGGTTTTCACAGCATCAGGACAGAGTGGGATAAAGCTGTTACGGGGAGCTAAACACAAGCACCTTCAAGCAAAGGAGCTTTATAAGTCTTGCAGGAAAAGAACAAGCTACAACAGTATATGAAGGGAAAAGATAAACAAAGGGAAATAAGGGAATGCAAGTAAAACAAGACAAAGATAAAACCATCAAGGACGAGTGAAGTGCCATACTCCTACTAAAGGAAATGGGGAAAGATGCCACTGACTTTAAATGAGGCAGGTAGCTTATCTCTTCCCTGGAACTGAAAACAGATACAGAAAGTATTGCTCAAGATAGTACAACCTTGATAATGATAGTAGTGAAGTGGCAAGAGATTGTCTAACACAAGCTGTACCTTCCAGTGCCTGTCACCGTGAGCAGTCACCATCCTTCAGAAGCAGCAATACAGGGCCAAGATGGAGGACTAACAAATTTCTCCCCTGCCTTCTGGCTTCGAGAGGTCAGGACTGTTCCTGACATGCTTACTTGGTTTTAAAACCACCGCGAAGGAGAGTTGCCTCCACAGGCAGCCATCTCTGTTGATGTTCCTATGATCATATTATTTCCTGTGTTCAACCTTGAAGTCATTTGCTGCAGTTTCAGACCACATGGAGAGGAGTTCACAGTGAACCAGAACTAGCACAGGCACTAGCACTACTATAGCACTAGCCTCAGCACATTGTGGATATGTGGGTCATGTTGCAGTGAACAAAATGGGCTCCATGTCTGAACACCACTCTGCTCTTTCCCCCTGCTTACTGACCTCTCCCTTTGTATCTTGATATTTGAGATCCCTTGGCTGCCATGCTTTTGATAGCTATTGGCTTGTCCGCATATCCATGCTATAACTCCCTCTGTTTATGTTCTTCTCTATATCAGAAGGGCCCTGAGGATACCTGGATTGCCACCAGCAGTGAAAAGGCTGTCAGGCCATGCATTTAACTGGAAACTAGTATCACAAAAGCGTCTGAGGTGAAAGAAGAACCAAATCTACTTGGGTATCTCAGTAGATTACCACTAATTGCTCTGGGAGCCCTTGGGATTGCAGCATTGGTAGAAGCATAGAAAGTTTCATTTTCTGCTGTATATTATGGATGTGTTCCTTCAAGTTGCAGTAGGTTTTTCTGATGAGCATGTAATTTTTAGGAGCCTGGATCTGAAACCAATTTACTCAGGAGTTATTGGGGCATACAATACTCAGCAGATTTTTTTTTTCTTTCTCATGTATCCTGCTCATGTATTTTACTAGAAATATAAAATTTCTAGATGAACTTCTGCTGGTGGAAACTTTCTGTGGGGAGCACCGGGCAGTAGCCTTTTCATCCCTCGCTATGGGTTCTATTCCCCAGCTGCAGTCATGGAAGCAGAAATGGTCTCATCTGCTACTTTAGGTACAAGCCTGAACTGAAATTGTAGCCTAAGGAGTTAGATACGGGTGAACAAAAGAATAACCTTTTTTCTCTGTGTACTTGAAAGGCCAAAGGAGAACCATACTCATGTGTTTCTAACAGTCTTCCTACAGGAAGAACCTCCATGTAGAAACCAGCCTCTTAATTTAGGTATAACACGTCCATTTTTTATCCTTGTGGAGAACAGCATGGGGAACTGATGTCCTTTTACGGAAGAGCAGTGATGACCAGGGAGTCACTAGATTGCCTAATGCAATCATGCTGTAAGGTGAAGACATGGGTACAAGGTTGTGCAGCTCTTCCCTTTCAACTCCTCCCAGTCAGTGCAGGGCTTCATCTGCCCCAGCAAGGTGTACATTTACCACCATTAGCATCACTCTTCCCATAATTTCTACATTTTAAGGCTAGGAGGATGGAGAGACATTAACAAAGAACAGATTCACTTTTTCCATTGGTCACTGAAATGGTTCATGTTAACCAAAAACCTGTGCCAGAATGATCTTATATGTTAAATTCTTTATGGTCTCCAAGTTCTGATTTGCATCTCTAAAAATAGCCCTGTTTTGTCAGAAAGTATGGAGAAAAAAGTCAGACTTCACAAAACTAAGGTGACTACATTCTTACAAAAGAAGCCAACTACTGCCGTAGCGGTGATAAAATCCCTTTAACTATATAAATAACAAAGAGCAAAGAAAAAGATGTTTGGGGTTTTTTAGCTAAGTTAAGGAGAAGATTAAAAAATGTCAGAGAGACTTATGTGTAATCTAGGTCTAGTGAAAAGCAAAATTAGTATTTTGGCTCAGTTTTCAGTAACAGAATTTGCAGAATGTGGTAGTGGAACAAGATAATGGGACAAGTGAAGGAGAACAAATTATCACATTCTGGGTTTGGGTTAAAAAGTAACTTAGATTATTTATTATCCAGTTTAACTGGGATCATAAAATTTGGTGAATGAAACTGCAATTCCCATAGTGGTTTATCTGTGCAGTTAGAAGATTAGCCAGTACTGCATAATTGGAGAACAGCACATATAGGACGTGTTTAACCAATAGAGAAGCTATCCTCTACCAACCATTAGTATGACCTTAGCAGAATGCAAAGATTTAATGCAAATGTTGAAGAAAAGATTAATAGTGGAGACGGAGATAAATGGGAAAAAAATATCATATAGATTTGAAATATATCACTCACAGTGGAGAAACTCACTACAGTTCTTGAATGATAAAAGAAGTTCTGTAGCTAAAGAGCATACAGTAGCTGTCACTCTTTGTACAGTTGCAAAATGTTGTCAAAGGGGATGCATGGGGCTAAAGGAAAAGTAATAGGGATGATGGTAAGGTAATAAAGGAGTGGATTTGGGACTGCTTCAAGTGGACATTTGTATTAATCATGTTTGTACAGAAAATAAGGAAAATACTAGTTAATTTTGCAGAGATCAGAATGTTATATTATAAGACTTCAGTGCTAGAAATGGGCAATGTGAATGTAGAGTTGGTAGTTTTAATATGGGTAAGGGTGTATTGATTACAGTCCAAAGCTGTAGCAATCTGACAGCAGCAGAGCTGGTCAATTTTGCTAAAAAAAGGTAATGCATTAAAATTGGAGCAGATGCAGAAAATGGGAAGGGAGAATCTATTTTATGAGGAAAGCCTAGACCATTCTGGCTTTTTTTAGGCAAATTAAGGCTGGAATGGTGTATAGTTGCTGTTCCTAAGTAAGAGAGAGATACAAATCTATATCTATATATCTTTATCTATACTAGGGAGGTGAAAGAATCATTATGAACCACACTTGCAATTGAACAAAATGATTATATGTTGTGCATGATGAAATTCAGGCTAAAACCAAAAGGAAAACCCACAAACAAACAAAGAAACCTCCCAACCAAAACAAACAAACAAAATAAAGGGGAGGCTAACAATCAGAGGAGGATTTTGGAGCAGCCTATCAGTGTGGCTTTTTGAAAATACCTCAATAAATGTCTTGGGAGAAAATTGCTATAATGTGGTTGTTGAGAGCCAGTAAACAAAGACTCTTGTATTTATGTGCCTCAGGGAAGTACAGTGGTCTCAGGGGACATAAAAGAACTCCTCACTCATTGACACCTTCTAATAACCAGGGATTGTGTGAGCATCGTTGGAGTTTTTTCCTTCATAAATTTCTGCTGAGGGAGGTATATTGGCAAGTGAGATGGTTGAGCTTCTATGTGAAATTTCCTACAGCAGGCTTTTAAAGTCTAATTTTCATTAACAGTTCTGTACATGTGGTGTTTATGTGGGAATGGAGAGCAGGCATCTAAACTTGCTTAAAATTCTGCCAAGGGAATGACGAGCCAAATCACTGGTCTGACTGATAAAAAAAGTTAGAAAAGGATGGATCTAGGCAGCTTTCCATTTTATGGCTTGCAGGGAGATTTCTGTCTGAAGTGAATTCTCCATTCAGACAGTTTCCTGACCTGTGTGTTTATTTCTGCAGCTCTCTCCTGGTGTTTAACTGTACAAATATTTCTGTCATCCAGTACTGAGCTTCTGGGTCTGACAATAATGAGAAGGCAGCTGAAATATGAAAGTGGTGCCCTCCTGGAAGCCATTTCAAATCTGTCAGTCAGCCATAAAAGAGGCTTCTAATAGTGCTATATTTAGATTTTTCTTAACCTGAACAGGTAAAGAATTTATGTGGGATGTCCTCCCCGTTTTTTCCTCAGATATTTTAGCATTGAAGAACACTTGGGATTACAGAATAAAGGAATGACTTGGTTGTTGTTTAGTCCCTCCATCACCGTTGTAATGAAATAAATTGACAGTATTTCTCCATGTGTATGTTGCAACTCAGTTGGCACATCACATCAGAATTAAACAGATCCTCTTTGCAAATTTTTGGAGAAATGTCGACCCTTATCAAGTAGTACAAATATTGTTGTATCCAGGTTCAAACAGGCCATGCTTTATTTTTTCATTTCTTTTTCTTTGGCCATAAACTACAGCTGCTTTCTAACACAGGGACTCTTTAACATACTGGGCCAACTTCTGTAAAAATGATAGATTCTAGGGCCTAAGGCAGAGGAAATGATTACAAAACTATTGATCATAGTTGACTATTTTAAGAAAAGGACAGTATGAGAGAATCAAAATAAAGATAATGGACTTCAATAAAGCAGACTTTGATTCAATTTGTGAGAGAATTCTTTTGGGTAGATAATTTAAGGATAAGGAAGTGCAGGAGAGATCACAATTACTGAAAGGAGTTGTATTTTAGACACAACAGCCAATTATTGTGCTGTGAAGGGGAAAGAAATCAGCATAAGAAGGAATAGCTGCAGCCGAAGCTCTTTAAATTCTTCAATATTAAAAAGAATTTATTTACAAATAAATAAATATAAACAAATATAAATTATATAAATTAATATTAATATATTAATAATAATATAAATTAAATAAATACAAACATAAATAAATATTTACAATAACATCTACAAAAATAATATATTTACAAATTAAAAACTAAAACATCTGGCTAAAGATAGGTACAGAAAAGATAGACTGAAAATGTATGGTTGAGCCCAGAAAGATAAACTACATAATGACTTACTACTCCTGAGGGTGATAAAAATTAATGTGAAAAGATTGTATGAACACTACGAGAGCAGAAAATGACAAAGTAAAATTCCAGCCTTTTCCTTAATAGGCAAGGATTATGGATAATTGACCATGACGAGAAAGCCAAAATATTTAATGACGTCTTTGCTTCAGGCATGACACAAATTGTGAGCAAATGCCTAAAGCATTTAGGTTGTTTACAAGAGCACAGAGTAGAGAAAGAAGAGGTTAGAAAATATTTGATGTGTTACATATATTAGAGTGGCCTGGTAAAATTTACCCTGGAATATCTAAGAAAGTGAAGCAATACCTGAAACATTAATACCCATTGGTAACAAAAGAGGAGAAAGTTCTCTAGGGACCAGAAGAAAGCCCACAGAAACCATTCTTCAAAAGAGGAAAAGCAAGGTTCACGACGATAATAATTAGCTGTTTTATCCTGAATGATACACAAGAATCAAGGTATAAAGTACCTAGAGAATAATAAGATAATAAAAACAGAGTAGATTTGTCAAGAATAAATCATATCCAACTAATGCTTTTCTTCTTTGACAGGATAATTGTTCTCATGGATAAAGGAGAAGCAGTAGATATATCTTGACTCTGCTAAGGCTTTTGACATGGCCCCACCTAACATGCTCTAAAGAAAACAAAAACCCCACATTCCTAGCCAGGGGTATGGTACAGTGGTCACTGACTCACATGCTTTGATGGTAAAATGGGAAAGCATTACATGCAGGACCCTGCAGAAGTCATATTTCTACTCTGGATTTTTATTAACAACATGAATCATGAAGCACACAAGTTTTCAAACAACATGAGTCAAGGAGGGGTTACAAGCTCTTTGGGACATAGGATCAAAATTCAGAACCATGTTGAGAAACAGCACAAAAGGCCTGAAATCAACAGGGGAAAATTCAGTATTCGAATACAAACATTTAACCTTGGGAAAGAGAAATTAAAGTATAAATTATGAAATATGGAATGAAGATACCTCATTGCTCTAATGGAGCCGTGTGATGGAGCCATGACAAATTATACTGTCATAATATGATACTGTAACAAAACTGAGCAAATCTCATGCTGTGAGGCACTGACAGAAGTGTTGTAGGTAACATATGAACATATGCTATGTAATTACCTTTCCCTGCTTGACCCTGGGATGCTGACACTGGCATGAAACCGTTTTGGACATCACACTTTCTCAAGTGTTGCCAAACTGGGAGGAGTCCAGAAAAGGGAAATAAAAAAGGCAGGAGGTAAAGAAAATACAGCCAGAAAAAAGGAGCCAACTGTTGAGAAAAAAATTGTAGGAAATAGCTATGCTTGGTATAGCTATGCTTGGTATAGAAAAGAGAAGACTAGAAATAAGATGTAATAGTAATCCAGTATTCACAAGGCCTGTTAAAGGTGGTAATTATTTTGTTCTCAAAGACTTGCAAAATAGACTGCGATAAACTCAATGAATTTGCATTGAAGGTATTTTGGGATGTGGTATTAAGAATTATCTGTGGTGCAGCGCCTAAATATGCTACACAGAAGAGTGTTTATGGAAGGAGTATAGAATTAAGGTAGACAAATTATTAGACATGGTCTAGGTAAAATAGCCCAATCCTTCAGAGACAAAAAAGGACTACAAGATCCCAGGAGGTACTTGCCAGGCTTGCATTGCCATTATTCTATTAAATTAAGACCAGGAGCACAGCAGGATTGACTGTTATTATCTTTGCAGATCATTTTCAGTTCCCAGCTTCAAATATGCAAGGCTATTTTAAGGCAACTTTTGTTTTGTATGGATGTTAGACAACCACAAGTAAGAAAGGAATGTGATTTTTTTTTAAACTGAATTTAAGAATAAAGATTTAACAAATCCCAAACAAGATGTAATTAAGGAACTGTGGAGGGGCCTATGAAAAATTAAATATGGTGTGTACAATGAAATAATAACTTCGGCAGGCCAATTGAGCTGGTAGCCTCATTGGCAGAAATCAGGCTAATTGCATCTATCCTGAAAGTCTATTCTTAAGGTTATTGTGATTGGGAAAATGGAGGACAAGACAGAACTCAACCTTAACATGAAAAACCAAGCATACAAGAAATGGAAAAGCAAGAAGAGGTGTTGGAAATCCTGAAGACCTCAATAATCAGAAACAATAGTACAGAAATATGTTTAAGCCCAAAATCTTCTCTATGTTTGTCATAGAATCATAGAATATTCTGAGTTGGAGGGAACTCACAAGGATCATCAAGTCCAGCTCCTGGCTTTGCACAGGACAACACCAAAAATCACACCGTGTGCCTAAGAATACTGTCCACATGCTTCTTGAACTCTAGCAGGCTTGGTGCCATGACCACATCCCTGGAGAGGCTGTAACCTGGGCAGAGACTGTAATGGTTTCCAAAGTTGTCATTGAGCGTCTTCTGCAGCCATGTGGTCTAGAATGGTGGCCACCGGAGGGCTATGACTTTAATCCTCTTCAGAAGCTTGGAATCTAAAGCTTGACTTCATACCATCACCTCAGTGCTTCTCCATCTGTAAAACGTCTCCCAAATAAAGGGTCTGTATGTCAAGAATATGCCAGTGCTAGTTTTAATCAGGTCTCTAGTCCAGCAGCAGCAAAGGGCATTGTTTGCTAGCTGCTGCAGATGATGCATTTATTGGAAAACCTCTGGGCTTTTGAGTGTCAGTTGTGGGGCCACAGATGTGAGATGCAATACAGGAGTTGCGTGTGAACTGCAAAATGTAGTGTTGTCCTTACTTAGCTGATGGATCCATGTACACTGTGCAGTCGTTTTGAAACTTGCTGACAGCCTTGAAATGGGGAAGCTTTACTGATTGCTACCACTGTTGATGCAAAGCTTTGGCTAGTGTGATCAACACAGCCCTTTACCAGCCAAATTCAGGATATCTTAAGTGCAGTGCAGAGAAAAAGTATCTGTGCAAACACAGCATCTCTCCTGAGTCCCCATCTCCCAGACACTACAGCTTCATCCAGTCTGAAGTGATCCTCAGGGATGAGCTCAAAGAGCAACAAAAATGACGAGCTTCTCTCACACCACCTGGAGACAGGCAGCCAGGAGCCTTGTAGTGGGATGCTGGGGCTTCCTTCCCCCAGACACTTTCCCAATTGCAACATCCACATCTGTCTGAACCCCTGAGATACAAGAGAAACTGCCCCATTGGTTTGGCACGGAAAGTTTCCCACTCAGTGACCAACATACTGTACCCACTGCATCTCGAATCTTGATGACTGTCAGCATTACAATGGGTTTTTCACTCCTTAGCAGAAATCTGGCATGTGCTGTGATATGCTGTTTAGAAAAGGCACAGAGTAAGAGGGAAGGAAAAAGCTGCTCTGAGTAAAGTATGTTTTCTGAGAAAGCTTCAGAAGCAAAGGGAATTAAGTTTAAATGAGTTCTAGGTTTATTCCACATTAATCTCCTGACTGTTAATCTGGAGTCATTATCCTTTACAACTAGCAACTGCATATGCCCTTCTTAGCCTTCTGAGCAGAGGCAGGGAAGTCCCTGCGTCTCGGAGGAGCAGCAATAGATAGTGGGCAGTAAGAGTTGGGCGAGGGAGTTAACAGTCCTCAGCCAGTGGGATTTGTTAAATCTTTATTCTTAAGCAGGCTCCTGCTGATAGCGGTAAAAGGAGGGGGGGGAAAAACCCCAACAAAAAAAGTAATTTTTCTGCATGCAGCTGAGGAAAGCAGAAAGCCTAAAATACCTGATGTTGTCTATTTTGGTTTACAGGGACCCACAAATCCCACATGATTTATGCTTGGGTATGAAATAGAGCTAGACCCTGAGGCATAGTGACCTGTAAGTCTTAAACGTGTAAACTTGATTTTTGAAAAGAGGCAGAAGCAGCCATAAGGTCAGCATCTTTGTCTTATAGAAGCCTGAGGCTCTGCAGAGTTGTTTGCAGCAATCATTTATCTTGTATCTATGAGTAGTTAAACAGTAAGGGTTTTTACTTAGAGGAAATCATAGCAAAACTTTGCTCCTGCTAAGAAAGAAGACAGGATATCTTAATTAGCTAAAGCACAGAGTTGGTTAGCTCTTCT
Source organism: Serilophus lunatus (assembly GCA_013399895.1). Lineage (NCBI taxonomy): Eukaryota > Metazoa > Chordata > Aves > Passeriformes > Eurylaimidae > Serilophus > Serilophus lunatus. Next base: position 148,279 of record VXBA01004344.1, read on the forward strand.
GCTTATAATGCCTCAGATCTCACTGACCATCAACAATAAAATAGGCAAAGGTTTAAAATATATAGGCCATATTATTTCTCTGCAAAGGGAGGGATTTATGTAGCACTTACTTTAAATTTTGATATTCTTACTGTATTGCAAACAAATCCTCTCTCATTAAGGAATAAGACTAAAATTTTTTTAAAAAAGCCTTTTAGTCAGTAACTTCAAGGACCTTGGCAGAGAAAAGTTAATACGTGATGATGTGATCTCTCTTTTCTGTATCCAGTATGCTTATTATTGCACCTCCAGACAATGAAGTAGCCTGTGCTATAGACAGCTAAGCTCACATTTCCTTGAAGATAGGTGGAGATTTAGTCAACACCCAGCAGCACATTGTCCAGAGAACATGATCTACTTATCTTCCTCGTATCAGGAGCTACTGAAATGATGTCTACTCTAAAAATATTCTCTGAAACAGTGTAAGCATCTCTGTTTATGTAAAAATAAATTGGGCATCTTTTGTAACAGGAGTGCTATAGAGAAGGCAGGAAAGATTTATAAGAAGAGAACATCTATGAGTTGCAAATACTGAAAAACTCAACATGGCACCCCACCGCAGCTTAATTGCCATCATCAGTGATTAAAGCTGGCTTATAACATGTAGAATCTTTTAGCTGGGATTTAATTAAGCAATTCTCTGTTTTAACACAAGTTAAAATCTGGTTTGGGCTTTCTAGCTGTACAAAAATTTTGGAGTTCATGTGACTAAGATTCAAACAATAGTATTTTTATCTTGAAATCAGCAAAAAGATTCTTAATATATGCCTGTGTAAGATCAGCTGAAAAATCAAGAAACACCTTAAATAAGTGGGTACTTTCCTGATTTCACTGACTGTGAGAATATTATGAGAAAGAATTGAGAAGATTCAATTTTAATGTATTTTGATATAGTAAGACTTTTTTCATGACATCTTTCTTTGCCTCTAAATTTATCAGTTCATCTCTAACATTCACATTCCTATGTTAAAATAGACCACTGTGCATCAGTCTTTCTGAGTGATACAAACCAAAGAGCACCACAAAGCAATTTCTGCAGCTAGCAGGAAACTTACCTTCGAATGATAGCATGTTTTAAAAGGACATCCTGGCTTGCTTTTCTCTTGTTACAAATTGTGTTGGATTGCCTCAGTCCTTATCTGTAGGTTTTCTGGCTTTTATTGGTGTTTCACCATACCAACAAATTATCTTGCATTGAAAAGCATATAGGTGTCTGCTCATTTAAATAAAAGATACATTAACTTAACAAGATTTAAGATATGCATTTTACACATAGTATTGTGACAGTATTAATTAACTGCACAACTGGTATCAACCTCAAGAAAGAGATAAATGGGCATGCAGAAATCCATGGGATGTTTCCATCTTATCCAAGGTCAAAGCTGAAAGGTATTGATGCAATAAGAGAAATTTCTTGTTTTGCTGTAGCCTGGCCTCTCATTAAACACATTGATTTAAAAAAAAGTAAAAATTGTGGGTGTGCTTGTGACACTTTCAGAATCTGTGGTACTAAATAAAACATGGAAAAATTATTTAGAATATTTATTGTCCAAAAGACTTGCCTCCAGTGGAAAAGATTGATCTTACTTGCAATCCCTCCCTTATCAAAGACATCACATAGCTTTTGGAGGAACCATTGTATCTTAACAATACCAAGAAGCTACTGGTGGTGACTGGAGAGACCTCACTGATTGCTGAAGGTGGCTACCGTCTCCTATACCATCTCCAGATTTTACTCTGCATCCAGTGGAAATTCATTTCAGTGCTATTTGGGGTCCACTAGCAATATTAGTGACATGATATTTTTTGTCTGATGCCTCCTGCCTTGTCAGTATTGTGGGTTTTTTTATTCTTGGTTACTGTGTTGAGCTTGCATTGCTTAAATGACCTTTCTTTGTTCATTTTTCTCTCTCAAAAAAAGAGAAATAATTCCCCATTTTCCAGTTGATCAAGGCTTAGAAACCCACTGCCTCAGGTATTTTCAGTCTGAGTTTAACCTTGTTTGTCATGATTCTTGCCAAGCGCCTCAGGATGCAAAAGAATCACAGACACATCATCTAGGAATAGATTTTGTGTTCAAGCCCAGACTGAATTGACTTGTTATATAGGGTACTAGGGAATACACATTCACTACAACTCTCTTCAAGCCAAGGGTTCCAGTAAGTTCAGGAGAAGCAAAACTTAAGATATATATTTTTACAGAATTACCAGGTATGTTCTACTTGCCTAATTTTTTAGTTCTTTTTCATATGCCCAGTATTCATTCATGTTCAAACTAATAAAAGTTGTCTGATCACAGAACGTTTTGTAGTTCAGTCTTCTTTTGTTTTGAGCATTTCCTAACTTCAAGATGAAGCTAAAGATGATAAACTTAGCCTTTCTAACCTATGAAAGTCTTGCCAAAGCTCACCTGGATCACTTGGATATAGTCTATAACAGTGCTGGTCAAAACCCACGCAATTTCACAGGAATCCTTGGGAGCACTTTGCCACAGGTGCCATTACTTCTGTTTGAGCATGTGGTGTTAATATTAGCCAAGATACCAAGATACATCTGCTGGGCAGACGTCTTAACACAGACCAACACCTTGTCTTTTGCAAGATGCAAATATACACCCATGTACCAATTCTTATTTTCCGTAAATTTTATGTGCTCATGTCCCTGCACTGCTATTTGCTGTAGCATTTGAGCTTTTCAGTTATATTAATTTTGTTATAGTGAATGCTACTGGGAGAATTAGAACACTGGGGGAAGTTACTGACTGCATCTGGAGCCAAGGACAACTAGGAGAGCCAATAGTACTATCTTTGGTGCTTGCAGAGCTGAGGATGTGAGATCCTGGGATAGTAAGCCTCCTACATTCAAGAACCAAGATTCAGAGGAGCTACATGTCTGCAGATGAGATCATGAGGAAGTGTTTTATTGGAGGCTTAAAAATACATGAGATAGGGCTTTGCAACAAAATCATTTCAGACCAGCACTGGCATACTTATTAGGCCACAAAGGGCTGAAGCTCCTCTTAGTGGAGCTTCTTCGTCAGGGATAGATATCCCATCCCTGGAAGTATTCAGGGTCAGGTTGGATGGGGCTCTGGTCTAGTGAAAGGTGTCCCTGCCCATGGCAATGAGGTTGGAACTAAATGATCTTTCAGGGCTCCTTCCAACCCAAGCCATTCTGTGGTTTCTTTAGGTGCAGTTTCAAAAGCTGAGGAAATGCCCCATTCGTCTTCCTTCCTTCTCTGAAACCTTCATTTGAAGACCAAGTGCAATCTGGCAATATAGAAATCCAGTATGTAAGCCACCTTGAATTCCTCACAGCATTATCCAAAAGGAGAGCATTCAATAGCTGTCAGATGTTACATGTTGACCCACACTGTCCTATGTCAGGCACCTTCAAAATACTGGACTTGTATGATCTGATTCTTCTACTTTTGTGAAACAATCATACCTGAAAAATACAGTTTTCTCATAGTCCAGCTCATCTCACTTATACTGGATTCAGCACATCAGAAAGCACCCTGAGGTGTCCAGGCTTTAATGAGTAGTGATACCCCACTTGACTTAGTCTGAGGAAAAAGGTTGTATTCAGAGCCCCCTCAGCAGCCATGTGTGATGGAAGATCTGTTTTAGATTTTGCACAGTGATGTTCATGGGGGTCATCTCTGGGTCAGCACATAGTGTAATGAAATGCTGGGAGGATCTCTTTGCCTTGCAAAGGATAGAGATTTCCCAACAGCCTTCCATGTCCTGATAGTTACCTGGCCAGACTTCGCAATCCAATGAGAAGTGCATCCAGTCTGATGCAGTGGGTGGTTTCTGGCATGCACAACCTACTAACACAGCAGAAGTATCTGCTCACTCAGAGTCAGTTTCTCTTGTTCTACCTAAAAGCTCAGTGGCTGAGGTAAGCCTAGTTCAGTGGCTAACTTCTTCATTTTTTAGGACTGCTAGGAGCATGAGAATATTTTACTCGCAACATGCTTTCCATCCCTCTCTTCACCCCTGACAACAACATCCTGTTCTAAACTTTTGAGTTATTTTTTTCTGACAATTTCAACAAAATTAAGCAATTTTGCCAGACACTGAAAAAAGAATACAGCCAGAAAAAAGAAAAACTGTGGCTCACTGAAGACTGTGCAGAATTCTTGCATAACTTGACCTAAAGCAGCTGTTGTGACTCCTGTTCCAATTACTGTTCCTTTCTGACAAATCAAGGATAACTGATGTAGAATGAAACCACTTGGGAAGAAGAATAAATCACAATCATCAGACTGCAGAGTGCTTCATTAAGTAAGTTAATCTATCAGCTTTACATGGGGAAAAATAACCTGAAAAAACCCTGTCTTTCAACAAAAACAGCCCTGAGGCAGCATCAGTGTAAGGAATCCAGTGGCTGACAGGATGGACATAGCTAGAGGTTTTGGTACTTGTAGCTGTGTCAGATCTGGCCTCCCAAAGAACATACGGCTCTGGTCAGGGTTATATGATAATGCGAAACAACACAGGACTGAGGTCATAGATCAGAAAGGGATGTGACACTGAGGAGTCAGCTGATGGTTTGAGGAGGTCAAGGAAAGATGGGAAGAGGGTAAAAGGATCCCTAGCTTTGACCAGAAAAATCACCTTGTTCTGGGCCAGGAGGAGTTCTCTGGTTATTTAGCACAAGTAGGTGGTGAGAGTGGGGTGAGAGAAAGGTAAAAAGCCCGTACACATCTTCCTTAAGAACTATGAGGCAGAAGATGGCTTTTAGGATTTAAGCAAGCTGTGTGAGATGTGACGGGTCAGGAGAGGTGTCAAGTGGAACAAGAGGACCAGACATATTGCTAGTGTGACTGGTAGAGATTCAGCAGCCCAAGCCTGGCAAAGGTTGCTGGAGATGGGAAAGAGAGATGTGGTCTTCTCATCAAGAGCATTTCTTTTCACCTTTTCAGGTATTGCTGAGCCAAATGCTGTTGCAGGATGATAAAAAGGAGTGAGTGGATTGATACTTCCATTCTCACTCTAGATGTGGGCATAATTGGTATGTTTCCTTGATTTTTTATTGATCTTGATGTTCACAAAAAGTTATATTCTGATAGCTGTAGAGGTTGAAATCTTTCACGTTCAGGTATATTCAGATATTGTAAGCTTCTGTGGTACTGAAGTCTTCTAGGGCTAGTTCTGAGGCTAAATAGGCAGGCCTGTCTTCATAATGATTAGATTCAACATATTGGTGATGTCACCATTTTATTCCAAGAATTAAACTGAATCCATCTACCTAAATCACAGAGTTGAAACAGTCATCAGAAGGTGATTAAGCTTTCAGCAAATACTAATTTGAAGTAGCATTTAGAAATTTAGAAATTCATCCCAATCCCCTAACAATTCAGTTGTTTTTCCAGATCTATGAAAATGTCTCTTTCTTTCCATCTCTGGTTTTAAATATAAACAGATGGAGGATTTAGAAAAATTAAAAAGGAAATGCTGTGCAGTTTCTAGCTATTGGTAAATACCCAGATAAAGTGTCCTCAATAGATTAAAGAAGTAAGCTCTTAAGAAGCTTATCTAGCCTCATCTCCTACTATTTGACCTCTAGTTTTTTTCAGAATTAGCACTGATTTGATTTTTTCCTGAAATCATTTGCTTCTTGAGTAGTCTGTCTTTGAAATGTGTAGGTCTGACCAGTGTGTGCTTTAATGTGTGCTGCTAATAAATGGGTGGCAGCTCTGAGGACAGTGAGTGAGTGTTCAAGTACCCCTTCAAATAGTGGAAGAGGGGACCAAATGGGGAGAAACAGCATGATGTAGATAATGTGAGATTCCAAAAGCTGATGAGGCAGTAGAAAAAATACAGTTCTTGTACTAACATATGGCTGATAGTAAAATACTGATAGTAAAATACACTTAGAGGAAAGAGTGAAGACAGGGCTCTGAAGTTCGCTGTACTTTGTTTCTCATTGCATAGGGAGAAGTCAATATAATCTTTGGTACCTTACAAAACTTTCTGCAGTTCTGAACTGTGGGCCAAAACTTACATGAACTCATTCAAGGCCTGAAAGTTTTAAAAAGAGATCATTTGGATCAGGAACTGAAATATCCTAACACACAAGAAGTATACATTAGCATTGCTAACTTCCAGACCAAACAAGTAAATCGGCAAAACAGAACTACTGTGGAAAACAACCGTCGTGCAGAAAAGTGCTGGTAGTCTAGGAGCTTCTGTAGCTTCATAGACAGAGCTCTGCAGAAGGAAGTGATGGTGTGGGTTCATAAGAGGCAATGAGATGCCCTTCAGCCATATAGTGTGAACTCAAGTTCTCTTTGAACTTTATGGTGCTGAAAATTTCCCTGAAAGATGAGAAAACCTTTTGTATGGTGGAAACAAATGTTAGCTATATGACTCAAAGAAGTAAAATATGTGAAGGGAGCCTTGTATGGAGTTGAGGCAAAGCTTCAGTGAAAACTTCAATAAAATGAACTTTGAGGTCCCTCTGTGCAAGCCTGCTCAAAAGCTTTCACCTGTATTAACAGATGTACTCTTCTTCCCACGTGAAAGTTAAAGAGAAAATTCCCATTTATAGTAGCCCATTTGGTGTTTTACTGTGTGTTGTGTCTTGCAACTACTTTTACACCACAAAACTGAGAAGGTCCTATCCCATTTGGACAACTCCGCTTGGCTTCCAACACTGCAAGCAAATCATGCTTGAAGAAAAGTTTCTGGTATTTCCAGGTATTCACCAGCAACTTCATGGATCAAATTTTTCACTTGCACATTTCCCTTGACTTCACAAACTGCTGAAACTGGTAAAAATTGCAGCTGAACCAGTAAATAGCAAATCTTGTGGCTCTTGTTTAATTGTCATTGATGCCTGCTTATGATTATTTCATCACTCTGTTATGGTGGTCACTAAAGAAGCTCAAAAACAAAGAGTTGCAGTCTTCATAGAGTTCAAGACTGGCATGGACTCTATCATGGCAGAGCCTTTAAAAATTTGCATTTGAAATTAACGAAGTGATATGGTCTTCATAGTTGTGTAGCACTGAAGCAGTCACAACTGTATCAGCCAATACGGTCTACGAGAAAGTCATAAATTATCTAAAGATTAAATTATCAAAAGATCAGAGCGGAAAGAAACACCTCCTAAGATGACATTACTCAGTATTGAATAGAAAAGTAAACTTTATGACCACTTTTCTAAAACAGCCTAAGAAGGTTTATGAGAAAAGAGTAAAGCAAAATTTCCATAAATGAATCAAGACCACATTTGAAAAGCAGTAGGAGTTAGATGGTAATCCATCTGCTAGGAGACTGTCTAAGTGTCTAAGTGTATGTGTGCTTTGAAGAATTGTGATATAAGTGATCTGGTTATTCAAAATCTCATTGTAAAAGAGACCCAGCTACTTAGAAGTCTATTTCTCTAAGCTTTCACTGAGGGATTAGCATTATGCTATACAGTATTTTTGGTGTCCATCTAAGAGGAAATACATACAAAATTGTGTAATTTTAAAATACAGATTTTACTGCAGTTTTACCTTTTGGATTACAATCATAAGCTAATGAGTTGAACTCACTAGCACAAATATCATGCACAAATGATTGGTGCTTTTATCAGTTGCATGGCAGCAAACTCCACTGTGGGGAGGTTTCTTGGGGCACACTCCAGCTTGGGCCTCCAAGTGAGCCACAAAGTTGCCCTCCCAGGATGTAAGGATGCCCAGAAAAAGCCAGGAAAGAGTAGTAACCACAGCAGGGCTGAAGGACTTATATCTGTGGGTGCCAATAAGTGTAATGGCCCAAAAATGACAATTTACACTCATTATGGCTTTGCTTATGCAAATGTTGCATTCTTGTATTACTCCAAGAACAGCTTCACTGAGCTTCTGTTGGACTGCTTTACAGAGTTAATCACGTATAAAAGTCTTTGCAGACCCACCTAAAGAAATTCACTCCAACAAAGAAGGCCAATGTGCCATTAGCCATGTTTTAAAGACTTAAGAGGGACATAAATGATGTATAACTTTTTACACAGGTTGTATACACACATATTCATTTCAATAGCATAGGTAGTGCTATTTGAAGTATTTATAGAAGTGCTTTGCATTTGGTAGTGAGTTAGGAAAAAAAAAAAAGAAATCTGTGCTTCAATGGACATCTCAAAGGGATATTTAGCAACTTTACTACTATTTCCCTGGAGGCCCTTCCCACGATAGCTGCAATACTGAGACATGGAAGGTTAATTAGTGAATGGTTTTTGAGAGCTTTGAAGATGAAAAGCTTGCTTTCTTTCTTTTATTTTTTTTTAATGCTAAACATGCTGATGATTATGAAGGTGGGATTTCTGTCAGCTCCTTTGTTTTTCATGCTGCACTGAAGTGGTTTGCTATAAATTCAGTTTGCTGCCAGATTTTCAGTAGCTAGTTTACCTCCACTGCTTTGCCTGCTACTACCTTTTGCCTTGCTGCCTTCTCTCCCATGGACCAGCACTGGCCAGGGTGTCAGCTGATAGCAGAGGAGGCTGTGCTCAAGTGCTACGATGCACACCACTAACGAACACCACTGTGGGCCACGTGGAAGAAACTTCCAGTCTGTAGCTCCATCAGAATTACTCCTTGACTTCAACAAGCAACAGAAACATAACTTTGCATCCCAGAAAATGAATGAATCTTATTGAACAAGATCTGTGAGACTAACTCTTCTCATCTACAAAGGCAACCCACACTGACATTCTGCTTAGTATAATGCATCCTACCCATGCAAGATTGAAAAGATGTAACAGCAGCTTTGCCTCTAGCAAGTTTGACAAAACCTTCTTTCCATGAAATCCAGTACAAAACAACAATGTTTAATGAGGCGAGTGCTAAACAGTCTGCACTAGTGCATCTTGTTCGTTTAAACACAAGAGCTCAGCAGCAACAACAGGCTTTGAATCTAATTCTCAGAGCTTCCTGCTGTTTCAATAAAAAACACTTCTACTTCTCTTCACTGAACTCATTAGGTTGTTCTTTATCTACTTCCACAGGAATCAAAGCATGGAACAAGGCAAAGAGCAGTCTCTTTCGTCATCCAAGTTAGTAAATTTTCTTATTCAATAAAACTGGCTAATGTTATTCTACCAGCAATCTTGATGTGCCTAATTTATTAAGTTTTCAGTAACTCAACCACTTCAAAAATTTTAAATCTATTAGGAGCTAAAAATATGTTTTGGGTATTTACTCATTTGAGTATGTTTATAGCTGAGAGATGTCGATATCCTGAGAAGATGCAAATAGCAATCTTTGGACTTCATCTTAGCCATTGCCAATTACTTCATTGCATGTTGTTTTGTACTGAAATATTAAGTATTCTTGGACTTCCTGAGCGAAATAATAAAGTAATAATGATAGTCTCTAGGTAATTATTTGGTATTTCTTGGTGTGAGAAAGTGTAAGTTTAGAAGACTTTCCAGAAGATTTATTACAAGGAGATGAAAGTTTATTTCGCTCAGGAAGACTTTCCTGCCTGGAAAGAGGATTCTTTCCCAGAGACAATTTTAGATGTTTTTTCTTTGGCATTGCAGAGAAGCTCTTCCTGGTATGAGAGAAAGGTAAGTTCTTGCAGATATGTTTGAAGGCTCCCATAGTGGGGGGCCAGGGACAATAAAAGCCCTGAGAAGAACAGGAGGCATGTCTTGCCTAGGCCTGGTGCAGTTTTGTACCGAAATATTAAGTATTTTTGGACTTCAGAAATAAATGCTCCTAAATTCTTCTACTCCTGGCATTTTGGGGGGTACCTGTATGTGTTTAACCCTTACAGAAAGCATAAGTTCGAGTCATGGTCATCAAATGAGTTTGAAATAGGTATTAATAGAATAGCGGTCTTTCACCCAAGAAAGTTTTCTGAGCAAACATTTTGTATGATAACCTCAATACTCAGTAACCTAGCAGTGAGGACAAAATATCCTCCCTGAGCCCATTAAAAACTCTTTGAGGTAATACCTTAAGCAGCTGATAGTCTTGCAAAATAGGAAATTGCATCCTGCAAGAAGATATATACATGCCTGTGCCCTATTCTATGTGATGAGCAAACCTTTTTGCATGGAAAGGTGAGACCAGAAGACTACATATGCAGCATCTCCTTGCAAAGGGCACACTTTGTTCAGTGTTCTTTTTTTCCCACAAAAAACCTAAGAGGTCTGTTTCAAAGGGACCTAACTGAGCTGAGTACCTACAAAACTTTGCTAAGAAACATATAATGCTTGAAAACAGCCTGCAGTCTGTCTTTAGTTCAGCTACAGAGCTAATGCTTGTGTAATTGCACTGACCCTTTGTTAAAGAAACGTTATAAAGGCCGCCATCACTTCAGCTAAAGTCTTAAACATGGGCTCAAAACTGACTTCTATAGGGACTTCCTCCAAACTGCGTTCTGCTATAGTACATGCTTCTCTTTCCTACATACAGTCACTTCTCTTCCTGTGGCACTGCCTCAAAGGCCACTTGCTACATCCTCTTCCACTAAAGAATACAAGTACAAAAGACCACCCAAGGAGCAAATCTACCTAATCCACTCCAAACCATCTTCAGAGGGCTCAAACCTTTGTCACAAAACAAATAACAGCATATAGAAATAAGTGGGTTCAGTTAATACCTTAGGAAATAAAATGCTCTGTTGTATGCATATATCTTTGGTCACTCAGCCATGACCAAATTCTGCTACAGATTTATTTTAAAGGAAATGCCAGTTTTCCCAAGCCAGTCTACCAGTCTTTGGCATTTTTTCTTAGCTTAGCCCTCCACCAAGTTGTCTTCCTGCCCTTAAAACATATGTAATTCTTCTGTCCTTACAGCCCTAGTGCAATCACACCACCATCTATTTGCTCCCTGCTCTTAGGCCATCCCACACTAGGACAAATTGTGTTTCTTTATCTTGTTCTTTTTAAAGTAAAAAGAATATTAAAAAATGTATTACTTTTATTACCTGTGTGTAACACAAGTTCCTACATCCCAGGGTCCTTGTAAAGCTAAATATGTAAACTGTGAAGCAGCCAGGGTCATCATGAACATCTCTCCAGTATTCCTTTGGATAGTCTGAATGTGCCACCTACATTCTCTTTCTCCTTCCTTTGGCTTTCCCCTTTAAACCAGCCTGGTGAAAGTTCTCCAAGCTGGCCCAGCTGCTGGCACTTAAATGGGCTCATCTCTGGACAAATAATCATTTTAAGCTTTCCAATGAGCATTGTCCTTTTGGGAGAAGTGACGTATTGGTCTGCACCAGTTTCTATTGAAGGGAAGAATTAGAAAGCCAATGCAATTAGCACTCTGACAAGGATGTTTACAAAGATGAATTTGGGATCAGTGTTACCTCTAATAATTACTGCCCAATCACATTTGCTTTAATTAAATATAGATCACTGATTCTCCCAGGAATTGCCCAGTACCTGCCTGCCTGCCTGCCTGCCTGCCTGCCTTTGTGTTTTGTCCCATTGGAGGCAGCATGATCATCAAGTAACTGTGAAGGTGTACCATGTTAATGCCTATACTGTGGTGGGAGGAGGCCCAGTTGGTATACAAAGACTTCCTCAGCAGGATTATCAGCATGGTTTTGCTTTGATGTGCAACTGGCGAGAAAGCAGCCTGGAGAGGGGCAACTGTGCTCTCTTGTAATATTACATATTACTTACAGAGATGTGTCTCGGAGGCATGTCCATTGCTCTCTGTTCCTGAAGTTTTCAGTTTTGGTACGTAGGCATTTTGTTACTTTTCTCCTCTGATGCAACTGATGACTGACAGAAGCTAGGATTGTTGGCTTAGCACCCAAAACCCAAGAAAAACTCAGTCTCACTTGTTTAAAAGTCTATTCCAGCATCATTATTCACAGCAGCAAAACATAAAGTGGCCAGATTTTTTAGACAGATCTCCACTAGCTTTTAAGCCAATAGTACAAGTACTAAAAATAATCTTGCATTAGCAAGCCCTAAGGGACCAATATATTCTTTTTTGAAAGTATATGGAGACATTTTTTGCATTAGGCCAGACAATAGCTTTTTTAAAACTGCCATTCACTGAAAATAGCCTTTTTTTGTTTCTGCATTGGGATAAATCCATCCTGGCGCATTCTCATAAAAAACCAAAAGGCCCTACCAGCAGTATCACAAACCAAACATGAACCAAAATCTATTTGTCCTAACATAGTCTATTTGCATTATTTTAAGATTCTTCACAGCATCATCTACACAGGATTGCTTTTCTTGGAAGACACAAAAGAAACCTAATAGCTGAAAACTGGGGAAATAGAATGCTTTACAGTAACATACACAAGAGCTTCTGAGGGCAGGAGGATGTCACACTTGTTATGATGCTGTCATTTGTACACTTGTCACCAAGGGGTATGGTTGTGTCCTTCACACGTATTCTGCTGTGTCAGGACTCAGCTCTATGGTGTATGCAATTGCCTCGCAAGTCTGCTGAAACTAAACTACTAAAGGAAAAGGATTAATTTTCCATTGGATCAGTGCAGCAACCCTTCCAGCAGCAGCCCATACGTAGTTTGGATTAAATGTACCATGAATCTGTACTCCAAATGGACTGGAAAATAAATTGCCTACACAAGTTCATTTTTTCAGTTCTGTTTGCTGGGACACCTACTTTAAAGCTGTACTGTGAACAGTTCCTTCCTTCCAAGAGAGGGCACTATTAGCTTTCCTTCTGCTGTTCTTAGAAGCAGGGGTAATAGGAATAGTCCCACACACACTTTGCAAGCTTGATTTCTTTTTAGAAATGTCAAATAGCTGCAGATTCTGCAAGTGCCCTATGTCTGGCTGCAGAGGCAAGCTCTATGCCTGAAGGATTGCATCACTGCTGTGTCAGAGCTGCATCCCTGTGGCATTTATGCCTAGCCCAACTTGGTTTGACCTAGCATGGCTTGGTCTCTGGGCAGTGGTAGAGGTCACACATTGCAATGTACCTTACCCATGGCCATTAAATTCACACACAGATCCTCAGCTTTTGATGATTTAAAAGGCTTCAAGAGCTAGATGGAAATCTATACAACCAGCTCTGGCCCTTGCTAGCTGTACTTTGGCTTGCTAAATCAGTGCCAAGACAAATGCAGGTAAATAAAAGCTGTCTGTGAGTCAAGGATATCAATCTCTTACATCACCATTGCTCCTATCTGAGTGACAGTGTCCAGTGAAGTCTAGTGCAATTCTTAAGTTCACACTCTCCCTAAAAAGAAAAGGAGGAAGAAAAGAAGTGTAAACCATGCTGTACAATACAGGATCAAGATGGCAAACACTTACTGCACTACTTCTGAGCTAGTTCAGTTTCACAGGGCTGTAACTCACTGAAGGCAGCAGTCTTCAGAGTTAACACATGTATTAAATAATATTCTTTCTGCTTACATTTGGAAGAAAACACATTTTCAAGCAAAAGGCTTTCTGAAACCAGAGCTGTGGTGTTGAACTTCACACAGATATTAGAGAGATTTCAGTTCTCAAGAAACAATTTAAGCACCACTTGATGTGCAATTCCAGCTCCTCTCAACTAAACAGCAACAATTCACACATTGTGGGGTTGGAGGCTTACTCTCCCATATATATTTACAGGTGAGGTTCAAGCAATAAGCCACCTCACCCTGTGGGGAGGGATATGGGGAGCAAGATCAATCACCCCACTGAGCATCCTGAGCAGGACATGTCCCTTTTTGCCTGCCATGCCAGTGGCACCTGTCCTGGGGGTCTGCCATGGGACTGACCCAGGTGGGTGTTTACATAAGAACTAAGCCTGTCTCTGCCAGCAAATATAATGCCACCTTAAGGAGGCTGAGTCACCCTGTCTGCTGTTCCCAGCATCTGCCTTTGGTAATTGCAAGGTCCCTCTTTCTGGACAGGCTCATGCTTGGTACAAATACTCCTTATCAAATGCTTCTGCAGAAGTGCTGTCCCAGTTGGCAGCCTTAGGACAGGAACAAACAAGGCCATTTGTGATCAGTTACTGCTGAAATGTGACTGCCCTGAAGAGCAATGCGAAGTCCTTCCATGTTCAGTGTTGCATGAGTTACGTAGGTCTGTCACAGGAGCCATGATAGGTTGTCTGGCTATGGCTGTGAGCCTCCTCAGAGCACATTGGCCACATTGGCTTCTTTATTTGCTGCCTTGCAAACTTCTTACATGATCTTATGCAATTGTTGGGCATTTTCCCAGAGGCTGGCTTTGTTTTCCAAGGTTGAGGTCAGGAGTGCCAAAGAGGGTGAGGCTTGCTTAGTGCTACTGCCATAATGATGGACAATGTGGAAGAGACTTGTATTGCTATCTTTAAATAGCAGTTTTCTTTATCCTATCTTGTTCTGCCATATCCTGTGCAGGCAGATATGGGGCTTAAACTGCAGCTGTGTTTCTTTGGCTGTCTTCTCCTCTTGCACCCATTGCCACTTTTATGTTTATTTCAAGTGGACAGCACTGAACTCAGTGGGATTTCTGAATGCTCATCCTTCCCAAATACCCAAGCGTTTCTATACTCACACCATTCTTCAAGTTCCTTTCTTCTGGTGCTTTGACAATGGGATTTGGCATGGCAGTGTCCCCTGCTGTCTGGGGTATGTAGAGAGGCCTTGCTCTGCCTGTTATCATAAAACAGCAGTTTCCTCTGTGATAAAGACTTTTAAATCTCCAAGTTGTTTTCTGATCTTCACAGAGGAGGTACATAGATGTACAACATCTATTTGTTTCCTTCTCCATATTAATACAAATTATTTTTCTTCAGAGCAATATTAACTTATGTAGAAACTTCTCAAGCCAGCTGATCACTAAAGAAGGGGGAAATCATGTGCCAAACGAGCAAAGATTTATTTAATTACTTTTATTAAAATAAAAATATCATGCATTAATACGCATTAGACATTTCTGAGAACCAGTAATATGAAGATTAAGACTACACCATTTCTGGATAAAGTAGGTTGAGCTGGTAAAACATGCAGCCTATGTACTTGAAGGGACTGGATGGAAAGATGAAAATGAGAAAGGTGCTGTGGTGGCTTTTCTTTTCTTTTCTGTGTACATCTATCATCTATAAAACAAAAATTATTTCATTTACTAATCGGGATAATGGGGACCTATCCAGGCTGAATGCATACTGACAGTTCCAGCTCCTCTCTACTGTCTTTCCAATGCAGTATATTTTGCTCTGTTACGTCAAGGACCCTGGAATTCCTTTAATCTTTGTCTGCTACATGTTCATCTAGTTGCATAATTGAACACCAATACTCAGGGGTCACTGGGGCTTCATGTGATTGCCTTTGGTAACAGAATTTCTCTTCCTGCCAAGTGTAGCACAACTATCCAGTCACCAGTGTGACTCTGAGCCTTTATTTTGCCTTAGTTACGTAATTAAGAAATGACCAGCACTGTGGCTTCATATGCCACATGTCAAATGGATGAGGTTTTGAGGGATTTATTTCACTCTGCTTCTGCTCTTGTCATGAAAGTGATGTGAGAACCTTCTGTCCTGTAATTTAAAAGAGCAGCATATTTAGGGCCCTGATAAGCAGCACCTGGTCTTTCATATTGCACTTCCAATGATCACAAGTGTTACCTGTATTATTGCTCACATTATGAAACTCCAGCACAGTGCATACGGAGAGCCAAAGAGTATTGGAGAGAGGAAAGGATGCTGTTACTATCTTTAGTAAGCTCTGAATAAATCCCCAAGGTGAAAATTTTACCAGAAAAAAAAATCTAAATCCATCAATAAAGAACCCTTAATGTAAGTTCTTCTCTGGCTACAAGCTACAAGCTAGCCACTGCTTTTTGTTCCCCCCAAATACAGCAGAATATTACAATAAAAGTTTTCCAAAATTTAAAAACAATTAAAAAGAATAATATACACCTCATTGTTATCACTCATATACAAACAATCTTTGATCAACAGTATAAACCATTAAACCATATAAAAGTCAATAGTTTCTTATTGTACAAATAGTGCTTTCATAGCTGAGTAACTTTACAATGCTGTGAGGGTACCGTCTGTGTCTATGAATATATTGCTTGACAGTTTATTAAAACCAAGACATCATACCTTCTATTTGGTTGATTGCATCAATACAAAGCAGCCAAAAATGGGCAATGGATCCATAGGATCTCTGATTACTGTGAGGGATTTTCAAAAATCACTCAACATTATGCTTGTTTTATACTCTCAGTATAATCAATTTAAACATCTCATTAATTTCAAGGGGAACAATATTAGGAATGTAGTATTAAAAAAGCAACTTAGGTATGTAAGCCAAGCCTCCTACTATTGTAGACACCTATTTTGATTATTCCCTTTCATAAAATGTGATGGTGGTTGCAAATGCACATTCTCCAGCTAGCTTGTGAGAGGCACGGAGGAGAGTCTGGATAAATTCCACCGTGACTGGAAACGATGTACCATATTGTCTATGTAGGAACAACACCTTCTACCAGTCCAAATGTTAGTGGCATTTTTTATTTCTGGTTTTCATTTTATTAACCAGAAAAATCCACTACTTCAAAGAAAGAAATACAGAGAGGCCATAGGACCTGTGCTGTTGTGCACCCAGGCAGCCCCATCTGCACGATGTAAGAGCATGACAGCAAATTTGGTGAAGCACCAGCCCCTAATCTTAGCTAAAGACATTTAGCCTGCTGACATCAGCAGTGCAACAAGGGGCTTGTCTTTTGCCAGGTAGGTCTTCAGTTATCAACTTTTTCCGTTGGGAAGCCCACTTTTGGATGCTGTGGAGGGTTATCTTGACCACTAACTGTGGTACAGCCTACTATAACTGCACTTTTCTCTTCCTGCATGAAAAGGAAGGAGTTGCACCAACCCACAATTCTCAGTCCACATGGCCATGACAATACAGGTGATCTGCCTAAACACCTGATGCCAAACGCAGGTAGGATACGTGGTGGAAAGTAAAGTGTATCAAGGAAGCACCATGATTTCAACTCCCCTGCATAATTAAAGTAATACATAACTAAAAGTGTTATTGTTTTAAAGTCTCACTGCCTGCCTACACACTTCCTCACACAAAAAACCAGTTACCATGTCTCATCTTCACATCATTGTAATTTTTCCTGATACTGAGACAAAACATCATGTATTTGCTTCTTTGTTTTCTTCACTGTGTCCCTGTTTAAATATTGCATTACATGCAATACAGAGTAGAGGTTTTAGGTTTGGCCCTGAAGTGATACCTGGTCCTGATAGTTGTTTTGGTTTTCTATGGACAGGCCTCACCCTCCAGCCAAGTTCTCTTGGTCCAGTGGAGGTCTGACCCAGCCTCAATGAAGAGTGGAGATCTGTAGCTCTTCTCTGTTAATACGAGGCTGTGGAAGTGGTGACCAATACCCTATTCCTTGAAAGCAAGACAAGAAGATATTACATCTTTGGTCCTAACACAGCCCATTTTGACAAGCTACTTCAAAGTATCATGTTTTTCTTTTGTATAAACTTTTTTTTCTATTATTTTCCTTATTATTTTAAAAGGGCTCCTTGAAAGTTACATGTCAGAACAAAGAGGGAGCACTTACAAAAAGAAAGCTAGAAAATGGGATCCCAATATAAAAATTTGAATGAGTGGTGCTAAAACATTACAAAGCATTCTTGCAGGGTTTGACATTTCCTAAGTATACAGTTGTCATCAAAGAGGACACAGGTACATTTTCATACTTGATCCCGATTCGGATGTTTTCTCACAGGTAAACATTGGGGGAAACAAATGCCAGAGCACCGTAACTGCTCATTTGAGAGGCAGTGGTCATACTAACAGATGTTGAACTCAGAATGTGAAAAAAAGAGCTCTTGTCTGGAATTGCAAAGTTTCTCTTTGGCACCTTGGAGCACCCACAGACAGACCAAGGACATCCCAGGCACCTTGTGATGGAACATTTTTAAGTTGTTTGGGGTCCTGTGACATTGTTGGAAACCTAACAACATCTCCCACGGAAGAGAAGAGATACACACCATAATATGAATGCTACGTACGTTGCTTTTGCACAAGCAAGCTTTGAAAGGGGGCTTCACATGCAGCTGGTAGCAGAGACAGGAGCCACTACATGAACAGTCAGCGGCCTCAGTGGCCCTGAGCAAATTCAGCAGCTGTCATGGGTATGGATTGGCCAGATGCAGCTTTTCCCTGGCATTACTCTCCCTACACAAGACCCTTCCTTTCAAATAAACCATGGGACTGCATTTTGTAATGCCCGGCCATCTTCACACGGCCATCTGATCCTGAGGTTGGTGGGATGGGACATCATCCCAAGGCATTCCAAACACCATCATCTAGTTCCAAATGCTCTCTCTAGAAAATTCACTGCAAAGTTGCTTGTCGGCTGGAAACAAAAGCAGATGAATTTTCTTGACAAGATCAATTGCAACATGAAGGAAATTTCCCAGGCCAACTGCCTTTGCAGCAGCAGAAAACAACTCAAGGCCCAAAGTGAAGTCAAGTGTGCTGGCACTATACACAAAATCACTGGAAAACTTCAAAGTAAGATGAAGACTCTTGATTTAACTTACATTTTCATACACTTAGCAATTATTACAAGTCCTAAATTATTATTGTGAAAGGAGTTCTGTATTAACTGCTGCTTTACGATAGATGCTAGGGACTAACTTGTATTTTATTTTTCCTTCCATAAGAAATACAGTAGAAAGGGAAATGTTAATTTTCTTGATAGAGAAGTAAGATTATGCTAGCTTTTAAAAGTGGCTGTGGCATGATACATTTCCCTATTTAGTTGTGCTTTTAAAATCAGCCTTTTCTACCCACACCTCCAGCTGAACTTTCAAGTTATTTTTGGATGTTGATTTATGCTGCCTAACCATGTTTGCCTGTATAAGCACCTATGATCTGCAGGGGCCTCCCTGCTGTTAAATGTGCAATGAGCTGCAGTGAGAAAGAGGAGATTTCTGCTGCTTAGTGGTTCTTTTTATTTTTTTCTTTTTTTTTTTAATCCTCGTGGATTGGTATATTGCTATTGTCTTTTACCCCATGAGCATAACCCTGCATAGCACCTCTGCCTCCAGAGACAGCTATGCAGCTGTGCAGTCTCACCTGCTCCCAGTGCCACTGTATCTGCCCCTGAAGGCACTATCCAGTTTTTATTTTTTTTGCTGGCTTTTGAATCATCACTGAGCTGTGAATTTAAAAATCACAGCTTATAGCATGCCTATTTATCAGAAGTACTTCATAATATAGCCGATCTCACGAAACTGGAATTTACATTCGTATTTCAAGTTTGTGGTCCTACATCCTCTTCCTTCTTTTTTCATCAGAAACATCACATTCAAAATATGACATTCTTTCAAACTTACAGTACTTAATTTTTAAATTAATTATCTTGTTTCTAGCAATGAATTGCTACTGAATCCCTCCTAAATTGTCTTAAAAGGGCAACTGTATTAACCCCTATTAAATAATTTTCATGCTGCATAATGCTGGTGATAACTTCTCAGTAGCTTACTTGTTTTAGCTAACAGATTAAATCAAAACATCAATAAATTCCTTTGTGCGGTAGTGTTCCAAAGATTCTGTGGGAGAACATGTACTGTGTGATTTTCTAGTGTTCTGCTTGGGGACATAACAGATTTAGCAAATTGAAAAATTATCTGTGAATTCTGCTAAGATCTTTTTTTTAGTTTTATGTACATTTCTCCCAAGGCGGTGGGTGGAGAAAAGCAAGGATGCTTGTGCATGCATGTTGCATGCTTGTGAGAGCAACACAACAAACCTGCTCTCAGGAATGCAAGGAGAAATCTGCCATTAATTGGACATGGGAACTGAATTTTTGTTAGTGTTTTAAATACAAGCCACTGGTAATCAAAGTCAAACATCATCCATACTTCTGTGCCTGGGACTCGGTCATGGCAAGACATGCCTACCAAACAGGACCACCTTTGGATTCTGACCCAGTATCACAGAACCACAGAATATGCTGAGTTGGAAGGGATCCACAAGGATTAGAGTCCAACTCCTGGCCCTGCACAAAACCATTGCCAAGGGTCACACCATGTCCCCGAGAGTATCATCCAAAGGGTTCTTGAACTCTGTCAAGCTCAGTATTGTGACCACTTCCCTGGGGAGCCTATTCCAAGGCTCAACTATCCTCTGGGTGAAGAATCTTTTTCTAGTATCCAACCTAAACCTGCCCTGACACAGCTTCAGGCCATTCCCTTGTGTTCTCTCACTGGTCACCACTGAGAAGAGATCAGTATGCTGCTTTAAGGTGGACTGCAGCACAGTCCATGAGCTGTTGTACACACACAAGCCGTTAATGCGTTTTACACCATGTTACTTATAAAAGTGGTCATTCCACATGACTGTTCTTCTTTCCTCAATGAATCTCTAAAAATAGTGTTCTAAGGATTTGCTGCTTGATCCTGGACTTCAGATGCAATACTTAAAGTGAAACACATACTGATGTATTCAAAACACAGCAGTGGCATAAATTTGACTGTTTCTTGCTACTTAATAGACTACAGATTCTCTGCAAGTTAGCTGCTCATGCTACCCTCAAGCAAATTGCCAATATTCAACTAGATAAGAGCCTTTGTTCCAAAATGAGCATTTGCTTTCTGATCTAGTAGTTTGATTAAAATAGCATTGCCAAGCTAGTGGTGGGATGCCTCTAAATGACTGACTAAATTCACACTTTAGGCACTTTACTCCTCCTGTATTCATAAGAAATGTTAATGATGGAATAATTTTATGGGTCACTGGAAGGAGTAGCTGCTTTTGCTGCTGTGACTGATTTATACTATCAAGCTAAAATTTTAGCCTTGCCTTGCTTGCCTATACCACACTGATAACCAGAAGATGATGCTGTATATTTTAGAGAAGCAATAGGCAGCCCTGTGTTTCAGAAGAGGCAGACAGTATTTTCCATCACTACAGATTATTCTTTCTTTCTTTCCTTAATTCATTCTCACTGCTCCTCCTGCATTGCCAGGGTATATAAACCCAAAGAGATATGTAACTAGCCCCAGCCTCTGCTCTAGTGTGGGACAGCAATTGGCAGTATTCTGCCTTGAAGTGAGTAAAGTGTAATGCTACAGACCCCTTTTCTTTGCCATATATATATAAGGAAAAATGATTTCTGCCCTAAGCCTCTTTAAGAAGGGAAATAAAACTGCTTGGATAGAGCTACCTGTGCTTCTTGCCCCAGTCAAGTTTAATTTAGTATAGTTCTTCCAGTCTGTCTTGTGGATGTTCCAATCTGCCACCATTTGCATTTCCTTGACATTTAATTAAAGTCTGTTAAACATTATTTGACACTTCATTTTTTTCAGTTACGGCAACATCTTTAACAGTTTTGTTGAAAAAGAAAGGCATTTTGACAACTTGACAGCTGCATAAGGGATCAGGAAAAAAGTCTTGGGTTTGACCATCAGAAAACAGACTACTGAGCATTTTAGAATCATGTATAGATGACTTCCAGGTGATTTCTTTCTGTCAGTTTTAAGCAGTAGTGGTCAGCAGGTGATGTGCTGTGCCATTTTGCTCCTTGTGCTAGTTTCCCCTGGAGCAATCCAATCCGTATTGCCCTGGGCAGAATCACCCATTTGTCCCTCAGACACACTTTTCACCTTTGGGCCAAAAGGCAGTATATGGAGCCAATTTGTAAGATCCGGTGGCTTGGAATAACAGTTTCTGTTCCAGGAGTTTTGGAAAATTATTAGCCATACTTTTTTTTCTTGCTGGTGATTTAAGCACCACATACCAGAACAGCAGTACAAGCATCTGATCTTTTAAAAGATCCAAAAATTCTGTTAGAAACATTTATAAAAATAAAGATTGTAGAAAGGAATTTAACTGTACAATGTGTACAGCTCTCAAGTTCATCCCAGAGTGGCTTTTTACCATGCTACCATTTGAAAATGAAAGGAATGCATCCATATTTCTTCAGTTCAGTAAGATGCTGCTCCATCCCAACATGCATCTGAGTGCAGGTTATGGGCTTCAGTTATTACATGGAAATGGGTAAGAAAAGACCCAAACTACCCATCAAATAGGATTTGCAGTTTCAGCCTCCATGCTCAAAGGGAGAAGTGTGCTTATTGATGCATTGGAGTTGCTCTGAGCCAGAGTCCATTCTTGCAGCAGCCACGTAGTTCACTTAAGAGTCTGGCTTGCCTCGCTGCAAGAAGTTATTCCCCATGGTCATGCTGAGGCTTCAATATAGTCACTTTTTGGCGCTGCTACCCTCAAGTACTCTGGGTTTTCTGCTGCGGGAACTTTCAGGAGACCGTTAGGTTTGGTTTCCTTCGGTAAGAAGTCCTGCTGGTAGTCAGGATTGTCCAGGTTTATTTGGTGGTTGCCTGCCTGGATCCAGTAAGGAGAACTCTCAAAGACTGTCTTGGTCAGTGGAGACTGCTGGTTGGTGTTGAGATATTCGGGGTTGTCCACAGCTGTGCTGTGTGAGTTCTGGTAGCTGGAGTCCGTGGGGACCTTTGAGTTTGCTGTGAGAGAGAAGTTGTTGTAGATTGGATTCTGGACTGCTGAAGCAGAGGCTTTCTTGGGTGCCAGCTGGTTTACATACTCTAGAATAAAAAGAAAATAAGAATGAGAAGGAATGAAAATGAAGACATAAACCTAATGCAGCCATTTGCGGCACTTTATGTATAGTTTCAACCCAGCTGCCACTTGCTCTTTGTGCGCGGCGCATCACTGAACTTCCTGGAATGGAAAAGAGCCAAAGGCAGGGACTTCCATTCCCTGGCACCAAATGCACTGCCCTGAGGTTCACCTTCAGGAATTTTGTTTGCAAATCAGCAGGAAGATGGCCTAGACCACGAGACAGCAAGACAGCTATTGCTGATTTTAGTGATGTGTGGGTGGCTATGTCCCAGATAGTGTTCTGAAATGGCAGTCTGGGAGCTTAGCTGCTGGAAGCTGTTTCATGAGAAGAAATGTTTAGAGATGAGAAAAATGCCTAGAAAATACAGGACTGACAGTAACAGAAACTCCACATATCAATGCCATTCTTTGCAAGGCCTTTCACGCTTTTTAGCTATGGCATATTCTTGGAACGGTTGGTTGAGATTTTTTAAGGACACAAAGCATCATAACTGCGTAACCCAATCCCATCTCCCTCAATGCTCGCTGCCTCAATCTCTGACCACCTACGCTCTAAGTCCATGTGAAACCATAAACCGCCTTCTGTGGATCAACTTCTGAAAGCAATGAAACTGCCATAAAGCTCTTTATGTTACTGAAATGGATTTGAGGATGAAACTCATTTTTTAGAGGATATTTTCTCAGTAGAAAGCTTTTTTTTTGAAGTAGAAATACAAACTCCTTGGCTAGATGACACACATGGCAAACATGAGGACTCTGGCTCGTGAGGGAACTGAAATGAGAAATGGGAAGAAGACGACAGATAAAGCCTAGGAAAAGGATATATGTGCACGTTTCTACTCCCATTTACTGAGGAAAAAAAAGCTAGAAAGCATTTGAATTGCCTCCTTTCCACAAAAAAGGAAGGGCAATGATTATATTTACAAGCAAATGGCTTGTGAATGAGTGGCCATGAGATGGAAACACAGGAGATGTACTCACCTGGGGCTGGCAGGAAGCTGTCATCTATGCTGTCCTCCAACAAAGTGCCTGTTGGGTCTGAGCTATATCTCTGGACAAAGCTGTCTTCCCGCACAGGGTGCCCCTGCTAGGATGAAAATAGAGAAAAACAGTATCAAAAGGACTATTTTGCAGAAGTTGATCCATATAGCAGGAGTTACTCCTTTTTTAAAGGTCATTCCACTTACCCCGTTCCTGTCAATGCAGGTTGTAGCAGAGTTGTTGCTAGTAGCACTCTTAAAAGACAGACAAAGAAAATACATACGTTATGAGAAACAGTTCACTCTTAAAATTGCTTATCATGTTTCCGCAGAGGCAAAGTTTCATACCAATGAACTCAAGAGAGGAGTGCGAGATGTTGAAGGGCTGTTGAAAAAGCCCTGGTGTGGCACGAGATACTCATCTGCATCCACTATATCTTCCATGTCCTCCTCCTCCATCAGGGTGCGATAAAACTTGGAGTCCGTAGGGCTGGGCAGGTGCATTCTATCATCTCCCTGTGAAAAAAGCCAGCATGAGAGGACTTGAAGTCTCTTTTCCAGCACTCATTATCCCTTTCTCTGTGAGTCAAAGTAATTTAGCAAGAGGCCCAAGGTGCAAAATCTTGATCTTTGTGTTTAACCAAATTTACCTAGAGTTTAGAGGAACTTGGGCCTGCAATCTCTGTCCATGCTGCTGTAAAACAGCTGCATTTTGAAGAGGATCAAATTCTTGTTTTCCTCTTATGACTACAGTATGGACTGTTGCTGGTTCTAGGCTGGGACCGCTACTAAGAAAATAGCAATCAGTCTTCACATTTTGTTTGTGGTTCTAGCTGAATGTGTTAAGACTTGGAAAGCAACAATACATCTGGCCTTAAATTATCAATATTATATGTTTTCATATGCATTACTAATAATTTTGGGCCTCATATTAAATGCCCACCAGACATCTTCCCACCACTGGGGTTAGTACCTGTATGACGAGGTAGCGTGGAGGGTCACGAGCCATTTTTGAGAATTCAGCTATCAGTTCACGAAACTTGGGACGGCTGTCTGCATCAATCATCCAACCTGGAGAGAAAGCAATCACAAATAAGGTTGTTTTCGTGATCAAACAGAGTTTAAAATATAGTCCAACAGCAGTAAGAGCAGTGCCATGCATGTAACAAAGAAAGGAGATACCCCCTAAAAAAGTCCATAGTATAAAAAGTTCATACAACAGCCACTGGTGTGAATTTCAGTATTTAAAATGCAGATCTTGGCAGTTTTGAGGAGAATAATGGAGGTAATAAAACTCCATGTTGGAAAAGCTCCAGGCTGAGCCTGTCTCCTCTCCTGGCCTATCTCCATGTAGGCAGGCAGGTCCCACCTGAGGGATAATCCGAATTAGTCTGCTTTGAAGAAGGTCTTGAAGGAGAGAAAGCAAACTGCTATCAGTGGGTGCCTGTAGAGGCATCATGATTTGACCATCTGACAGTCACTGCACTGCTTCATGGTGTCCTGGGAAGCCCACAGCAGAAGTCTCCCTCTGTAACAGATGTCTTATAAAAAACAGAACATCCTCACTGGGGACGTTTTGAAAGATTAACTACATCTACGATGTATTTAATTAGTAAACAGACTTTAACAAAAACAAGTCCTACAGCTTAGTGTAGATCAACGTTAGAAGTGATTTTGAATATAGATACTGGTGGGTTTACGTGTGATATCAGCTAGGAAACCCATATTTTCTGTTATCAACTAACAGATAAGGTGATCTAGAGACTCTTGTATTTAAAATAAAAAATAATAAAGGTCAAGCTTAGTGTGTCTACAGGAACTCAGAAAAAACAGCCTATCCATAGTAATTGAGAAATGAAGTGCTAAGATGTCACTTGAAAACTGCATTAGACAAAACCTCATAATTTCCAGTCACTTTTTACCATGCTAGAAATATGATCCTCTGCTAATTCAAGAGGAAATGCTTCTTTCAGTGAGTGAGTAGGGTTCAGCATCTTTAAGGAGGAGTTTCTAGGACACTGTTTTGGTGTCTGGGCACCTCCCATGCTAGGTGCACACATATAGAGCCTGTTCTTGCTTGCCTTGGTGTGGTGATCTTGTGTGGTGCCTGCCCCAACACAGCAACGTGTGGGTGCTCCAGGATTCCCAAGAAGTGCTACACTATGGAGCGTTCGTGGTAGCTTTCAGGAACAGGTATATGTTGCTCCAGTAAGAAGGTCTTAAATGCCACCTAGTGGGCTGCTTATCAGCATCCTCACAGCAGCAGGCAGGAACGCAGCAGTCATGGCCTAGAAACGTGTGGGAAGCCAGGTAATAATATGACATTTTAGCAGCTGATGCAGATGGAAAGGGGGTTAGAGGTCCAGAAGCCCTTTGATGCCTCCTTAAATGGCTGAAAAGTGCTTCAGAGACCCTCCACTCTTGAGCTACTTTACTGCAACAGCTGCATGCCAAAAAGGGGCCATCAAAAAATGAGGGAGAAATTGGAAGAGGAACTCTGGATCCTCATGTGTATCTGCCATTACAGTGCTACCTTTGCTCTTGGCATTCCTTTAGTAAAAGAATATAATCCACACGTATGGTTGGAGGAGGAGGCACTTTACCAAACTAAGGGGGAGCCTGGAGGCAAAGGCATTGTTCATTTTATCTTCTAGACATAAAACCAAGAATATCAGGTAAAGTGGCTGGTGTTATGCTAATTTATACTATCTGATCATATCAATTTAAAATAATTGACAATATCAGACAGTGTGAACGATGAAAAAAAAGCATTAGTTGTTTGAATTAGTAACTCATAAAACCATATCCTGTGCTCCTAGGCAAAGATCAAGGTGCAGGAACACACTCTGGTGTCACCCCGCTTTTCATATAATCCTATTTCTATGTCATTACTAAGGACACAGCATGTACATAGGCAACCTAACAAAGGCAACTGTGTTACTTATTCAACTTAGATGAGCACCCACAACTCCAAATGTGAACTTACATTTGACCATGATCATGTACACGTCGATGGTACAGATCGGGGGCTGAGGCAAACGTTCACCCTTCTCCAGGACAGAGGAGATCTCACTGGCAGGGATCCCATCATATGGCTTGGACCCAAATGTCATCAGCTCCCAAACAGTCACACCTGCAGGACGGGAAGAGAAGACCATGAGAGAGAGAGACTTTGCCAGGAGCTGGGCTTTTTGGCCTGGGTGCCAAGAGGCGGCAAGCAGAGAGGGCTCTCCTGGAGGCATTGCATTTCCAGAGCCCGAACCAGAGAAAGCACTTTCTGCCATGATTTTAAAGAGAGGCTAATATAACAGCTTGAGATCATGTTACTTTCCTTTAAAGTTTTGCTATTTTTTTTTAAATAAATCTCAGCTAATGTCTTAGTGGTCAACATTCCACAAACATCTCAGCCCCACAGAAAGGAAATGCAGGTTATTGATTCTAATCCAGCAAGTGGTTTTAAAAATGGAAGCAGTCTTTTTGTTTGAAAACAATCTCTTTGGAAACGAGTAAAACCAGTTTTAAAAAGATGTGTAAACCAGCTGCTTCAGCGTCATTTGCTGACATACCATGAACTCTTGTGATGTAGCTGTTGTGATCGTCTAGTAGCTTAGGATACAAAACAAGATTTTGGATGCCAAGATGCATAAATGGATTAAAAGGACCAGAGGCTGTACTTTTTTTGAAAAGGACACAGGATCTGACCATCTGCATTAAATATTTTCCATGAATTATAAGAGCTCATGGGAGAGGAAATTTTGCAATAGGTTGCTTTGAAAAGTTTCCTTTCTGCTCCTTTCTTTCAAGCTGGCTTATGAATTATTCCAAATACAAAATAAATTCTCTAAGGGGGTTATCACTTTGCTTCCATTTTAGCATTGTCCTGTCAATACCAGGACAGCACAGGCATTTTAGGCCACAGCAGTGTTACACTGATTGACACTGACTGACAGCGTGGCTGATGGTTTTAAGTTCTTCTTCTAGTTATGTGGCTTTATTGTCAGGTCCATTGTATTTCATTGCTGAAGAAAAGCATCAGCAGAACTTCAGCAAATGGACCAGAATCTCCTACCTGCAGCCACTTTCAGGGGAGGGTTCATTAGCTGAAAGCATATTCTGCAAAACATCTTACACCTCACCTAATATGCAGTTTCATACTGGAAATTTTATATTTTCATATATATATGTATTTTTAGGTATATATTTTCATATATGTAATAAATATGCATTCACATATATGTATAATAAAATTACATATATTTTCATATATATAATTTCATATTGGGAATTTCAGTGGGAGTTTTACTTTGTTGAATAGGTGATTTGGGCCCAGCGTTTATATATCTGATCTCTCGTTCTTCTCACAATAGAATGCAAAAAGGCCAGTGTACAGTCACTAGCAAATCCTGCAATTTTCCAAACCATCTGCAGTAACTGTAACTGCTTTTAAACCCACCATAACTCCAGACGTCACTTTGATGAGTGTAAATCCGGTGTAAAATTGATTCCAAGGCCATCCATTTAATCGGAACCTAGGAAAATGCACAAAGAATTCTTAAGAGGCTGACCAAATTTTAACAGTGATATTTACCACCAGGTGGTGTGTAAATCAATACTTTGGTTGCAGAAGGAAAAAAACCCAAACAAAACACAACTGTCTGAGTGGAAAAGCAGACAAATTTTGAGTCCCTTTAATATTATTTTCATATATTATGATGAACCTGGGAATGTATGGAATGTTAGGCATATCACAAATACCTCTTATAAAATTGGTTTACAATATTTTTAAGAGTCAAATAACTACTTTTTAAATCTTCTATCATAACATATCATAACAAAATCCAGTCTTAGTCTACATGACAAAGACTGATCTACACCCATATGGTTTCTATTTATGGTTGCTGCAATATTTGCAAGCAGCTTCTCTTTAACTTCTCAGCAGGACACATTCCCTCCACCAACACGTAATACAACACAAAAGCGTGTTGAACCAAGTCTGACAGGTCTTTTTTCTGCTATAAAATGCACAATGTTATTGGTCTTGGCTACACTGATGAATTCAGCCTTTCTTTTTTTGTTTCTTTATTTTTTATTTTTTTTTAATAATCTTGCTTTCTGGGTGAGAATTTCAAAAGCATTTGCTGCTTTGCTACCTCCACTCCCACTGCAGTCCCAATGGCCTGATGCTGCTTCAGCTGATTTCAGAGGACTTCCACAGGCTTCAAAGGCAGCATGCTGTGATGGCAGCTGGGTGCTTTGAAAAACAGACTCCCGTTTTCCCCCCTTTGTTTAAGGCTTGTGTGGAAGCACATGCATCAGTGATTGTGCTGCAGTTCATCCTCTGGTGTGCTTTACCTTGCCTCCCTCAGCGTGATACTCCTTCTCGTCGGCACCAAGCAGCTTTGCCAGCCCAAAGTCCGTGATTTTAACATGTTGAGGAGTCTTAACGAGAACATTCCTGGCAGCAAGGTCACGGTGCACCAGGCGACGTTCCTCCAAATAGTTCATTCCCTGAAATACAACACGTTGGTAGGCATCGCACACTCTGAATTTGAACACACAAATAAGTCGCCAAACTTCAGCTGCTCTGTGGTAACTATGCACACCACCAAAAACACCTGGTAGCCTATCCCACCTCCAGAAAAAGGCTGGCTGCTACAATTTACAAGATGTTTTTTGAGGGGTGAGGAGGTGTGTTTGCACAGTTAGATGGAGAAATAACTATTACCCTCCAGGAACCTTCCTGTGGGTCCATGCACTGGTGGAGTGATGAAGGAAAAAGAGACAGTAGTAGACAGTATAGTATATAGCAGCAGGAGATGTGGTTCCTTTGGGATTTAGTTCAAGAAATCAGAATGGAACCTACAAATAAGGGGACAAACTCCTCTTTCTTCTGTGTTTGTGCAACCCCAGCGGTTCCGGGAGAGCACAGTACGGAGTTTAACAATCGCCTTCCATATGTATGCAGGCCAATCCTACAGAGAGTATTTAGACATCATTTGAAATTGCTGATACTAAATCTTATTACAGTATATTCTGCCTTCTCCCTGCTAACAATGAGGCAGCCCACCATGCAGGTGAAAAAATGGAGTGAAAAAAAAAATCATTTCATGTCTGAACTCAGAGTTACATCCATTTACATCCTCTTTGAAAATGGCAAGTTCTTCCAGTTTCACTGCCTCCGTAAAAAGGGCTGGTTTCGCCAGAGCAGATGTGCTTTTTTGGTACAACTGCATCTTGAGGAAGAATACGACTAATCGTGCCTGTTTGACTTCTAAAGTATAAATTTAACATCTGTGTTTCTGACCACAGAGAATATTCCCCCTTCCTTAAACACCAGTCTATTGGCATATGGAATCAAAAAGTTCATGATTTCCAAGTTTCCTGCAATATCTTTTCCAAAACCTACAATTACTCCCAGTCCATAGGTTTCTGCTGGCAGTAGCTTATATTTTTATGAAGATAATTAATAAAGAATTACTTTTAACTTACAAGGTTAATACCAAAATGATCACGTTGATGTGATGGCAGAGGACTAGAGGGAATAATTGCCTTTCAGCCTCCACCCGCTTCCTAAACCCACTGCTAACCTGGACCACCATCAAATCCTCTACCGAAGTCCCTGAGCAGAATTTCACCCATGAACAGCTAATGTTGCCAAAACAAACCACCCAAACAAACTGGCGCAGTGCCACTATGAACTTGCATTGAATTACACAAGTAGATCTTTAGTGAGCAGAGCTCTTGGAACCAAAACTCTTGAGCTGCTGACAGAAAACAGGCTATCTTAAAAAAAATAATAGTCCCGTAATCTAGCCCCAGCAGGAAAAAATTTCCTGCTTAACATGACGATGCAGAGACTAATAAGAGCTGCTAAAAAAGAGTATCAATTTCACACTAAGATGTTTAAGATGCTGATGGCTGATATAGACTTGTGCACATGCATAATCATACACTGAAGATGTTGAACTGCTTGTCTAGAAAGTTCAGCAAATCTTTAATTGCATACAGGCCTGGGGTTTAAGCAATTTTTCATCATTAAGCATGAGACTAGTGTGTTCAAAGAGTTCCTTCACAGTGTTTCTGCACATGGAGAGTCTATGCTCTGTCATAACAGCTTGTCTGAAAGAGGGGTCTCCATACCTCAGAGAAAGATGTTTGTAAAAGATGTAAAGAAAACTTATTTCAAAGCTGTGAAAACAGAAAAAAATAAGCTTCCCAGGGAACTTGCCTCCTGCTGGTTATTTACCAGACGTATTTGTTTAAATCTTTTTCCCCTCAAAAGTATATTTTTAAAGAGTCAGAGAATGTCCAAAAATCTGGCACAACTTTATCAGAGTTGTTACACCAGACACATTGGTGGGAAAAAGCTGCAGGCATGATTTATGAGTGCTTTGAGGAGAACTTCAGTGTTAAGCAGCACAAAGGAATATTTTGAAGGTCAGGCATCGCTGGCAAGGGTAGAGGTTGCTAAGGTTGCTACGGGCAGATGTTGAACTGACATGAAAAAATCAAACAGAAGCTAACAATTGTGAATGGCAAGCTTTCACCCCAAGAATCTATTTGGGGACTAATTTTGTCACCTTTAAGATTAAGAAAGAGGGAAACATAACTTCCAGCTCATCCTCCAAAGAGACTGAAACCAGGACAAAGCAGTAACTGATTTAAATAAGAGAGCAAAAGAGCCAGGAAAAGGCATTTCACATCCTGAGTGGACAGATAAATTAAAATGCGCTTGTCGTGGAGTGCAGTATAAAAAAAGTACACACTGAGATGAAAAATGTGTTCTGCAGACTTTTGGTGGATACACTTCTGAGGTCCTCAGCATGTTTCCTGAAAGCAAACCACGGCTGGGCGAGCCTGGGATGTAACAAGGTCTTGAGGGACCGATAAGGTTTTAAGTGTGTGGTTAGCCTGCAGACTGGCATTCCTGAAATAAGCAGCATTAAAGCAGCCAGGCTTTGTGGACACTGCCATCTTATATGATGTATCTTCAACAAATTGAAAGGGTTTTTTTGCTGGTTTTGCTTCATGCTTCCTTATTTGCAAATGGCTAACTACCATTGAAACACAAGATATTGCTGCTAAGAGATAGAGGCCATACTTCAGTCTCCTTTGCTGTTCTTTGGCAAACAGTACCATGCGTGATAATGAGGCTTTTGTGGCCAGACACCAACTTGGTGCCTATAAATTACAAAACAGCTCTGGGGTGCCTTAATATCTTTTGGTCACAGCCAGCCTGTGCTTGAATGGAGCTCATATTTAATAATCAGCAGTTTTGATCTTTGGCCTCAGAGATTTCAGCGTGAAATTGTACAAGGTACGCAAGAAGGTGTATTCAACAACATCACTGTCCTGTGACACAGCCCAAAGAAATCCACTGATGGAAACAGCATTTTATTGTGGGAATTGCCAAATTCTATTCCCTTCCCTGCCCCGGTTCAATACCAGGTGTTTATTTTCGACATAAATGTCTTGGTAATAGCATTATGCTGTCTAGGAGCATTTTGAAGAATAGTTAAGGTTTGCTCATCAGCATGAAAATGGTAAATTTTTTAAGACAAAGTAAACACTTACTGTAAAATATAACATATCTTGGATCCAGGTGGTGAAATAGAAAGATTTACAGAGACAGCTAAGTAAATAAATTTGTTACATTCTGTCAGATCTCTGAGTTTTAGCTGATCTGCAGGCATGCTGGTCTGCTTACCTTTGCAATCTGCACACACCAGTTGAGAAGGTACTGGGAGCCGATGTTGTCCTTGTGCTCTCGGATGTAATCAAGGAGGCAGCCATAAGGCATCAGCTGTGTGATGAGCTGAACAGTAGAAGTGAGGCAGATTCCCAACAGGCGGCACACATGAGGATTGTCAACACTAGCCATCACATAAGCTTCCTGAGAAAAATGAGAAAAAGCAATGTGAAACACCCTCTTTGGAGTGACACAACTGTTTGGAGGCAGTTTAAAATCAGCCGGCCATTCAAGAGGTTGCTAAAATACCCTATGCAAACTCTGTGCCTCATACTGCATACAAAATACATATATTTCCCAATCTGCAGACCGAGTATTTTCCAGTCAGTGGAACATCCAGATTTTGAACGATGAGGTTCCACAGAAGGGCCAGTCTCCCACTACTAGTACACCAAGCAAACACTGGACATAAAATCCTGAGGGATTACAATTTACAGACCTAGGAGGAATTAATGAACTCAACATCAGCTGGAAGCCCATGGGATTTCACCATTTTGAGCACCTCATTGCAAGGGCAATGGGAATTTTTTCAATTCAGTGAATGGGTCAGCATCTTGACTTGTTATCTGGAGCAACATCAACTAATCGTCCCTTGGCAACTCAGACTAGCAGTCCCCTAAAGCCTAAAATCATAGTGAAGGCTCTACTGGGGCAAGGAAAGGAGCAAATCTGCTCTTTCTAAGAGCTTAAGAAAAGAAATACCATAGCACTTTACTCATCATCTAACAAGCATTCCACAGATAGCTGTGTAGCTGGTAAGAACTATAATTAAACAAAGTTACTAAAGCTATGACGTTCAAGAAATAAGCAACCCCAATTTTTAAGCAATACTTATGGTCTTGGTATTGTTGTTTAACATGCCAGATTAAGTAAAACATGATGTAATTCAGCTTCTTCTGAGGTGCTAATTCTGCATTTGGTATCCTTGTTTTGGAACCTCTGGGATGAAAGCTGCCTCCAGGCAGACAGCTTAAAGATTATCTCCAGAAGAACTGGGTATGTGCTCCTCAACCTACAGCATGTGGGCAGGTCATTGAAAACCAACCCTCTGTCCTGGATAGCACTGATTCTGTGGGCTAGCTCGAGGAAAGATAAAGCAAGAACACAATCTGCTATTCAGTTGCGTAGATATTTGTGGCAGCACTTTTTTATAGAATCTTGCAAATTTGCAATCCATTGCTAAGAGAGATCAGAGATCAAAACAATGACATTTTCCTATGCTTCCAAACCAAGCTGTTGTAACAATGAAGGATGCCTGTTCCTTCCTTTGTTTCCCATTAGGATTTAGACTCATATTGTATCCATTTCAGCAGGACGAGGTGGGGGGAGGTCTGCAAAGTCAGAGCTGTTCTCACTGCCCATCTGCAGCACAGCCCACATGGGGCCGACCTGGGGGCTGAGAACTTGGGATGCTGAAAGAGAGAGGTGGGTGTATGGGCCACACAGCTTTCGGAGAGCGTCCAAGTGTTAACACCGCCTATTCCATTTGATACTGCAAAGTAAAATAGGCCACTGCCTCCTCACAGGGAGCAGAAGGGAGCTATTGTGTAGTTGTGGGTCCCTCTGAGTAGCCCAAGACATTAAAGTGGGCCTTTGTTTCAACTGTTTATCTTGGAAATCTCCTTGGTTCACTCTGACCTGCTCGAAGTATGCTTGGTATTCAACAACAATCTTCTGAATTAGCCCTACCCTAATAAAGTCAGTGAGAGCTTGCCTGGATTATAACAGCTAAAGCTGCCGTGCTTGTTCTGTATCTAATGTATTTCTGTAAGACAAATCATCTTTAATTGGACATGATTATCTTTGAGTTCCAGTGACCTTGAAAAATTGGTTGTGCAGCAAAAATCTGCTTTGAGAAGACCTTTTGGAGTCATCTCTCTGACTCCTTTCCCTGTTTGTTTTTTTTTTTAATATTTTCTTCTGAAATATAGAATTGTATTGGGTCTGTCTGAGATGGAGCCCATTTCCCCATACAGCAGCTCTCACAGTGCTGTGCTGTGCATTGGTGGCTGGAGTGGTGCTGATAACACGCCAGTGTTTTGGCTACTGCTGAGCACAGTACTGGGACTGTAGTGTCCCTTCCCCAACTGACGGCGGGATTTTGGGAGGGGACACAAGTGGGCCAGCTGACCCAAACTGACCAAAGGAATATTCCATACCATATGGCGTCAGCTCAGATATAAAGCTGGGGAGAAGCAGGAAGAGGGGGGGACATCCACAGTCTCCCATGGTGGCTTACCAAGAGAGCCACTACATCCGTTGAAGCCCTACTTCTTTGGATGTGGCCGGTCATCGCCGCGGATGGGAAGTAGAGATTAGATTAGTGTTTTGCTTTTGCGCGGGCTTTGCTTTGCTTTCATTTTTGCTTTAGCAAACTGCCTTATCTCAACCCACCGTTTGCCATCATATTCTTTTCCCCTGCCTGACTTTTGGAGGGGAAAAAGGGGTTAAAGAGACTGTGGGCACCTGGTGGCCAGCCAAGGTTAACCCATTACAAGAATGAATTCCACCAACCAAACAATCTACAAAATGGACAGGCTTGAAAAAGCAAAAGCTTTTTGTTAAGCATACTAATTCAAATGAAAAGATTACATGGGGATACACTACAGAAATTTCTTTTAAAAGTACTTTGTTACCACTGAAGAGTGCATAGTCTCTGCCTCTACTGCTCTGTCCTGAGACTACCTTGATCTTCTGAAGGCAGGATGAAGGCATGTTCATTAATCCTTCCTTCAGGATACAGAAATTTAATAAAGATAAGTCCAAAGCATCCTTTTTGAACAGTGTTATACTCCTTATAACTGTGAAGAGCAAAATGAGGGGCAGAGCTCAGGACAGGCAGTTGAGCAGCATCTCTGCCAGCTCCTCAATGCAGGGAATGGCAGTGAAGGGAGGGACTTCAGTCTGTTCAAAGGCAGGAGAGGGGCAGGGATGAAAGCCAGGTGGGTAAAGACCTGGGGAAAGGCTGAGGCTGGTCTGGAGACTAACTAAACTGAAATCAGGATGGATATTACTTCCTGCATTGGATTCTGAGATGGACAACCTACTCTTTTGCATTGCTGCAACACACGTATCAAATCATACAGTACAGAACATGCAATCTGTTGAAGCAGAATAATGTACTGGAATAACACTGTTTATTCGGGGTGACTTGAAAAATCTGATGTGCTTTATTATCACCAGAAGCAGAGGCAGTGGTTTGTTCACAGCTATTTATTCTGAGACTTCTCACTACAAGAACTGGCTTTTTGTTAAGATCTTTTCCAGCTTCAGCCATTTGATATGAACCTTCCTACCTGAGGTGTCATTTGCTGGCCAAAACTGGATTTAAAAAGAAAATTCCTGCTTAATTCAGTTCCTACCAAAATAAAAAAATTCCACAGTTTTCCCCATGGATGAAGGATTTGTGTACTTGGTTAACAACATCATTAATTCCAGACAAACAGGTCCATTTGGGACTTAACAGGGACAGGACAGACAGATACACTTTTCTTGTTGCTTGGGATTGAATGACAGTACAGGGCATCTGAAGTTACACCAGACATCTGAGTGCTCCTCCCTGCACTCAGCATTTTCCTTTCCATGTATATTAATTTGTGTATCCTTGGTACTGTATATTCCACGGCTTTGGATCTAGCTAAGATTTTCATCAGTTCCAAGTTCAGGGAACTTTGTATTTAGGACTCTGTGTCACTCATTTTAAACCCACACATTTACGAACTCCTAAATCAGTGTCCCATTGCTTTTTTCCTTGTTTTCTGAAGTAATGAGCTATATCCAAACAAGAAAATAAAATTCCCAAGCCTCTTTCAGAAAGTGATATAAATTTCTTGCATTTTATGGCAAAGAAATAAGACAGCTGGGATTTTTTTTATTATTTTGGATTTATAGTTAATTTAATCCTATGTAACCAAGCAACTAGCTTATGACAATCTGCAGTGTAAGGATTATGAAATCATTAAGTCTGTTGTTATTTGCTTTAGTTGTATCACCGTAATGGCAATGAATGCTACAGTTTAAGGGTAAGGGCATCAGAATAAAGAAAAAAGAATTACGTGTAAATGTATGGTCATGACCTCTTGTTAGGTGTTACCCTATGAATATAAAATCTGCATTTGGACTGTGAACACAGAGTTCATGGGATACACAAAAACACTTCACAGACTAGGCCGCAAAGCACAGTATTTCCAGACAGAGTATTCAGTTTAGGGTACAAAATATTTATTCCCATACAAAATCCTGAAACACCATTATTTGCTAAATTCACAGACCTCTGACAACTTGAGAAAACAAACATGAAAACTTACATCAAGTATTTCCTTGTTGGCTTTCGGTGATGTAGCCTCTCTCAACTCTTTAATGGCAACAGGAATTTTAACCTTCTCTCCTTCTGGGATCCAAAGCCCCTACCAAAAAAAAAAGTAAAAAGAGTCATTCATTCTCATATCTAACAGGTTAATTTTCACATTTATATATATATTTTACAACTTCTGAGTAGACTGAAATATTCCGAACAATGGAAAGATGTGGCAGATGACAAAAATATGCAAAAAATGTGCCTCATGGGCTGTAACATAATCCTGTTAATGGGGCGGAATTTCTTTTTCAGTCGCCTCTATCATGTTTTTTTTTTTAAAAAACACATGCATTGCTGTCACTGTATAAATAGCCCAAGAGATGCATAAAGAAGAATTTTTGTGGATAGAAATGTAATTAATTAGACTGTCACAGCAACTGCATGTGCAAAACCTTGCCACTTCCAATTTAGAAATCATGGGATGAAAAGAATTAGCATTTTCTCATTAAAACAAGATGGCATCTATATTGTATAAATAATCCAGTCCTAAACACATGCAGTGAGAGGGAAGTTTATATTCAGCTGGTACAGTGCTCTACGTCTATAGCATCAAGAGGTCATTTAGGTGGCAGGTCAACAGTGTGGCACTGGGAGGACATGCTATGTGTACCTAGCGATGTAGGTGCACATATTTTTGTGCCCCTGAAGTGCCTAGTCATAGCTGGAAGCCTGCTTCAGAATATACAGCTTTATAAAGAGATATAAGAACCTACAGTTAATATTTCAGTATTACTGGCAAGGCCTGAAACACATATCCTGAATAAAAGGAGGAACACAGAAAAGCAGAACTTGATGAAGAAGAAACACAGAGCATAAATAAACACCAAGAGAAAAAAAATACCTTGTGGGCAGGCCTACACAACTGAAGATGTGTAGATACTTCCACACATCTGAGTCAATTCTAATGAAAAAGCAATTGAAAATCATAAAAACAAGACCTCAGATGACACCGAAAAATGGCTTAGCACTGAGCTGACCAAAGTAGATTTCTTTTTTTTTCTTAGTATACAAACACACAATAAGGCGTGTGTGTATTTGACTCAAGTAGCTTTGTTCTCCAGGTTCAGCAATATGGCTTTGGCAACATCTTATATAAACCTTCTCCTTCTCATAACTCAACTAATGAGGATTGAGTCATCTTTCTACCACTCAATAGATATATGCTATAAAATCTAGTTAAAAAAAACACACTCCACACAATGGTCACAGCTGCCAGTTCATGCTTTGTTTGAGTGGCTCCTGCATGAGGGAGAAAGATGGAAAGGAGAAGAGAAACATGGTGATCTTACCTTATAAACAGTGCCAAAAGCTCCAGAGCCTAAAACTTTGACCTTTTTAAATTCTGTTTCCTTTAAAATTCTCAGATGAGCCTGGTTTGGTGCCTCCCCACTGGGCGTCAGTGGTTCAACAAGCTAGAGAAAAGAGAAGATGATGTTACAAGGAGAAAAAGACTAGAAGGTTGTACACTTTAAGGGAGCAAATAAATCCTTCCTTT
Source organism: Serilophus lunatus (assembly GCA_013399895.1). Taxonomy (NCBI): domain Eukaryota; kingdom Metazoa; phylum Chordata; class Aves; order Passeriformes; family Eurylaimidae; genus Serilophus; species Serilophus lunatus. The sequence goes on from VXBA01004344.1 coordinate 186,449, forward strand.
AAAATAACTAACATTTTATTCTGTGAAGGATAGCTCTGCTCTGACTCGCAGGAATAAATACATAATTTTGCTCCAAAAATCACAGAGTGGCGACTGCCATTTTGAAGGATAATGAAGGAATACTACTGCTCAAATGGAGGCTTTAACTTCAAAGCCTTAGAACACATGGCATTAAAAATAATGTAATTGCAACAGATCCTAAAAGAGATAATTTTTTTTTAAAACTTGTGAATAAATTATTTAAATGTTTAAAATAATGGGCAAGAATCACCTGCAACCCTTCAGGTGTCCTCTTGTTTAGCTGCATAAAATTCCCATGGTACTAATGTCTCCCCCAAACCAAAGGAGGTACAAGCAGCAATCAAAACTTTAACAGTGATCCTTTCCTCAAGGAAAAAGATGTTGAATTGGCTATCGATTTTTTCAAGGTTTCATTTAAGCCTTATTGCAAATAGCAGTAATGCCCTCTCCAAAGATATTTAACATTTTTATGATGCATAAGCCAGCTTTTTCCCTTCACGTTCTTCCTTTTTTCTTTCCTTCGAGTCAAACTATATTTAGATAGATTCAATCCGATTTTAGTGGGTCAGCAACCTCTCTGTTGTGATGAACTATACTCATTTTGAGGAGTCCAGAGGGTACCCTATGAGCTGAGCACAAACTGAACTCTACTATCACAAGAGTAGAATACAGTGGTATGTAAAATATAGTTAAGTGGAGCATTGAAAAATAGGAATGATTTTCATTTTTAAGGATTTCAGCAGCTGACTTTGCAAATCCAGCAAGTACGGAAGGAAGCTGCAACTTGGCTTTTAGCAGAACATTGAAAAAAATTTGCTAATTATTTACTAGACAGGACTATAAAGAAAAGGGGACTGATCATAAAAGAGCAGCTTCAATCCAGGGTAAGGAATTTTGCTGTTTTATATATGAGGCACCCAGAGGGCAATGCTATAATACACACAAAGCCATGCAAAAAACAAGAAACAGTGTAGAAACCTTGTTCATGCCCAACAGGGTGAACTATTCACTTTGATGTCTTTGTGGGCTTTTTGTGCTAAAAACGAACCAAAGACAAGACATAAATACTTCATCAATTCCTTTCTCTTCTCTTTTTTTTTCCCGCAGGATCAGACATGCACCTGATCAAGGGGGTAAATTTCTCAAAAGCCATCCCAAGCTGCCCCGGGAGCCTCAAGGCTTGTCCCTCGAGGGACACATGATTTTAGGCTGGAGGCCTACACATCAAGGCAGTATGGATCAGCAAACACATTGCACCTCACCCTGAAGGTATAGTTTTTTCTGAGTAGACAATCTCAATGACTTTCTTGGGATTGAGACATCTAAATCCCTTAAATCTTTTGAGAATTATATCCAGAGGGATCAGATTTGGGATTAACTGAGAAGGTGTCAGATGAACACTGCCTCTTTTCTGGGTAGCACGGCAGACGATGTGTTTGCCGAGGGATTGCAGAAGTACAAGGCTGATGCACAGTGCTTTAATTCTCTGGTAAAAGGAGGATGGCCTCCATTGCCCTAAATAAAGGAGTGGATGTTGCAGCTGTGCTGGCAGCACTCACCTCCCTCTCCTGCAGCAGCCGGCGCAGGGTCCGCTTTCTGACGATGTGGCGTCGCCGCAAGTAAAGGCCAATGCCCAAGCCGACCACCACCAGGCACAGGAGACCTCCAACAACACCAGCTGCAATAGATGGGATTTTGGAGCTGCAACACAGGAAGGGGTGCAGAAAGGGGAAAAAAAAAAATCTCAGGCTAAGATTTTATAGAAGCCCTACAGAGGTTTTGGTCAATCAAAAGCCCCAGGTTTTGATCAATCACACACTGGACATCCGTTTAAACCTACTTGGCATTAAAGACTTCTTGGGCACCTGTAATTTTAAGTTCCTTGTGCAGTAACCTGTTCAAAGTCTTCACTCTTTTCTTAAATTTGCAACTGGAACTGATCCTTGTAATTTAAGTGAAAGGATTTCTTCTCTCGCTGACAAATTCACTAATAAGCTAATGAGAATCAAATCTGTGATGCCTATGTACTCCAGCTATGGGCAGCCTGTATGTGATCAGATACACGAAGCATGTGGAGAGAAGGCAGTATCTGGAAGGCATAAGCAGTGGTACCTGCAATGAAGCTGACATCTCACCATTATTGGGGGGGGCCATGCTGTAAGGGCTACAATGAACATGAGGTGATCTGTCCTCCCAAGTATGAATGTCTGAGACCAGGCATTGTGTGTGTCATCCCCGCTGTTCGTAGAGTTTGCTGCTTCTTCGTTAGAGCCTTGGTAATTTAAAATTTAAGTTGAAAAGAAAAACTTGTTTTTCAAGGTTGTTTTTTGGTCTTTGCTTAGATATCCAAGACAGCCTTCTTCTATGTTGTCCCAGGAAATACTATTAAATGCAGTCACTTTTTAACAGTACTTCTGGGCTGAATTTGTCTTGCTATAGCATGACTTTGTAGGCAGAAACTAAATCCCTCTCTTTCAGCAAAAGAAGCCTGTTTGCTTGTTGCATGACCTTGAGCACATCATGAGGCCAAACAGTGTGATATAAGACCTAGTGTGACAAATAAGCATGCATCTGGAAACAGAATGGCTGCAGATATACAGATCACAGGGCTGGAGAAGACCCTCTGCATCTCTTAGTCATCTGTAATGCAGGTAACTATATAAATCCTAAATATCCCTCTCAGTCCTTAATCCTTTCCTTTTCCTCCTTTTGTTCTCCAGTAACAGATCCCCAGGTCTCACCTTGACAAAACAAGCTAGGCAGAAAAAGATTTTGAAGTCTTGTACCTGTAGCAATATTTCTCAGTTCTTCAAACTGTTTTTATAAGTCTGAGATCATTCTAAGCTGTCACTTCCCTGTACAGTGCCGAAGACTTAACTTTTGTCTCAGCCTTACAGTGTTCAGTGTGGAAATGTAAACATGCATGCATTCTTTCCATCTCTGCCATTAATTGTAGCAGATGAAATACTCACCCATTTGGACAGCCTTCAAGACCTGGCCCTTTGCACCTGTAAAAACAAATGAACATTACAAACATAGTAGCTCTGTCCTGCATACCTTCTATAATTCCAACTAAGAAGAGTGCTACTGATGGAAAAGTTTGTGTTTCAGAGCAGTCCAAGTATTAACATAGGAATTTATAATAGTTATACGCACCACTAAACGTCAGTCAATGACCTTGCTCCAAAATCTTTCATCTGGATGAATAGCTACGCTGCAGACTCAGTTTAAAGAATGTTTTAAAACAACCTTCTATCACATGGTAGAATGGGGGGAGGACAGATACACAAAATACATGGATTCCCTCTCTCTGCATGGACATTCAAATTAGCACAGGAGCTCAGGGCTGACTGTGGAGTGGGACAGAAGTAGCCTCTCCCTGGTACAAGGACAGAAATAAATGTGGAAATGTGCCATTTCAGACCCTCCTGAATATCCTTGTTTCCTGATAAGGTAAAGATTTCAATTTCCAGACTTCCTATTACAATGGAAAACTTGGGTAACTGATACAAAGACTCCCATCAAAAAATAGGATTTGACAACACTCTCCTGCTATAGTTTGTTGGCATGTGTCCATGATATTTTTCTTTTAGAATCTGAAGTCTTATTTACTGGTAATATATAAACAGGTACAATAATTATCCAGAGAGCCAGAAACATTGCTAGCAAGTCATTCATCCTCCATCTGAGATTAAAATGCTCAAAATTAATTTTGGCAGCCAATGGAAAAAACAACACGGATGAAAACACAGTGACTGCATTCACTTGATGGTCTAATGGGCATGAGAGGCACTGTGAATTCCCCAAGTGCTGCTGGGCTATGAGATGTATGCTCTTCATGGGAATTGTGGTCTTTGTGGTGTCTGCTGAGGAAGGGGAGCATTACAGAGGGGGTGAAATCACCTCTGAAAAACAGAGCACAGGAAGGAGTAAAGTCCAGTTTGTGGTATCTGCTCTCTACGCTGACTTAAAAGAAAATGGATCATCCCAAAACAAATCCAGAGCAGGTCAAGTAGGGGATAAGGAATGAGCCCATGACAGGAAAACTGCTCTGAAAACCCTTTCACTGAGAGGAAGAAAAAATTTCAAAATGTCAGGTAGAGAAATCTTATCTCAGAACTCAGTCTACGTCTGGGGAAGGAAGTGAAGCAACTACTCATTTTATTAGGTTTTTTAATTTGTTTGTTTGTTTTCATTACTCTGATCTTCTCTCGTGTATTTGCCTTGTTTCTGGGCCAACACACTGCTCCAAGACCCAGCATCTGGAAGGTCTTATAAGTTCACTGAGCTCCCATGCAAGAATGTGCATCCCGGTGTCCTGGCCACGTTGGAAGTGCTGTGCATACCAATTCCCAGATCATGAGTACTCAGCCTTGTTAGCTTCCCTATTTGCATACAGCTTGCTTTGTTTGCTCAGTTGTGTAACTAAGCACAGAGAGGCTGCACGTGCAGAGCAGAATCATGGCCTTGCTTATGGTCATAGGAGACAGACCTTGCTTTGCTTCAGGTGCTCGATAGAAAACTTACCTAAGACTTTAGACTCTAGACTTCATCCTATAATGCTCTACTACCCAGACATGAATTTCTACATGCTAATACAACAAAGCATGTGCAGCTGCTCTTGATAAGAATGTAAAATAAAAGACCTCACTTTATTACAGAGTATTATTATTGTCCCTCAGAGTAACTCCTCCTCAAAATTCTGGTTTGCTGTGCTACTTTATAATAACAAGTCTTCTGTGTGCTTTCTAACAGCAGACAAAATTGGCTGCAGGGATAGTATCTGTGGGGATAGTATCTACAGTCTGAGGAATGACTGATCAGTTCTTTTCCTATACCTTAAAGTAGGAGCAGGAGAAGTGTAGGTTTTTATCTGTCCCCTTCTTTTCCCCCGTCAATATCAAGTCTGATGGGATAAAGTAAAAAGGTGTTTGGGAAGAAAATGACAGATCAGCTCGTGCTTTTCAAATCCCACATGGTTTTCTGATTAATTTCACCAGTCAAAAAAGAAACAAAGCCTAAGAGAAATATCCATCCAGGACTACATATAGCTATCTTTCTTAATGTGGAGTTTTATGATGATACCAAACATAAGTAACTTGGGTTTTATGGAATCTAAAGAATCACTTTTTCTGTTCCTGAGTAATTTTTCTTCTGTTTACAGAAACCAAAATGAGAAATGTGACCTAACATAATAAAATGCCTCGATATCTAATATGGATGAATATGGAAGAAGTTATAGTTTCTGAAATATTTCTCTACTTTATTGGAAAATTAGTAGTGCATACAGTTCCTGAAAACTATTTAATCTGGAACCCAGCATTTCATTTCTCTATGTAAATATTACTTGTCCCAGTGCAAATATATCTATTTATTTCCCAAATCCATCAAGATTTTAACAACCTTCTCTTCAACCCGTAGTTCTTAATTTGATGTAATACAGTCAAGTTGCTATGATTTATGGCCTTTCAGAAGGGACTCAGCCTAAGTTACTTTACAGCCAAAGTTACTTCAGAGATAGAAAGGAAAAACCACTTGGCTTATTAAAGCTTTACAAAAACTTTACTATGTCCTTTCTTTCTCATTCACCTTCCAAGTGTGACAAAGGCATAGCGTTTGTGCTGTGCTGCTGCAACCTTCCCTCCTGGATCCCCTGGCCACTTTCTCACCTGCCCCAAAACCCCTTTGGCATTTAACACAAAGACTGGCAAGACACACAGTGTTGGTAGCAACTGCAGAGGCAGTATATGTCAGTATTGGTTACACTGGTGGTTTCCCTCCTCCTTGCTCCTTCCCTCCAGGGTGTGTGTCTGAGTTTAATTCCTGTACTCTGTGAGACGGGCAAGGGAAAACCAAATCCTTCAACATTGAGCAGATTAATTAAGCTAGTGAGTGTCATTAGATGCTGAAGGTATAAAAAGGGCAATTCCAGGGCTTTTGAGAGATTTCTTTCTTTATCGCAGCATACATTCTTATCTGTACTAGAGGCAGGGCCAAGGGAAGTTTGTGTACAAAATTCCCAGGAGAGTACAGGAGAAGGGGTCTTTTGGGGTGAGTAGGAGAAAGCTTCCTTCACTCTATTTCCTAATGAAGGCCGAAGAAGTGACTCAGCAAAGAAAATGAGACTAGAAGGGATTCTTCATGGTATTACAAAAGAATTGATATACCACCAGTGTGCACGACCAAAGTGAAAAAAAGAAGTTCGTGACAAAAGTCAGATGGGAGAAAAAGTCCTTTACTTGCAGCTTCTTCAAATAAGGAAAATAGAGAGAGATCCTGGGAACCCTTACTTGCATGACTACTGAAGTCAGCACACTTAATCCTGCTGATAAGATTTTGTGGGCTCCAGCCGTGAAATTGGACTGGGACAGAAATTAAGTTGTTGTTTCTTGTCATGCAGGAATTGCTGAGAATGTGGTTTCTAAGGATGCAAAAACTTTGTAAGACAGATGTTTTCCACCCACTGCTGAACAGATCTCACTCCCGCAGCAAAATGAGGGAAAGGCGTGAAGACAAGTGGCATTACTGATGGATTGCATACCTGGGGACAATGCTGCACCAGACTGCATATTCCCATAATCTGCCACTGACAATGGTTCCTTACTCATCAACGTCATTGGCCTCAGATGTACCATCTGCATAGCAAAAATTGCAACACTATCTCCTTGTAGCTCTCTGGAGCCCTTCTGGTATGCAGCTCATTTCTTCTGTCACATTTCGGCAGCAACTCTAATAAGGCCATTGAGCGCTCATGCTCATAATATAACTAATGGAAATTCAGCCCAGTTCTTTCATGTAAAAGATGAAATTCATACTAATTTTTATGTTCTGCCTTAAAAAGAAAGGGCCAAAGACACTGAGCCATTTGCTGGGTACCCCTCACTTTAAAAAACATCTCCTTACCTGTAACCCCATCTCCTGCTACACTCCTGTGGTACTCCCATCCACTGTCAAAGCCAGACAGGAACTGACTTCTCTGATGAAGTCTAGTCTGGGAACTTGCTTGTGCACTAAAAGCCACTGCATGGCTCATCATTACATCCCTGTCCGACAGATTACATTCTCCAAGTCTGCACTCATTTGAGTCTAGTGTTTGATCTCACTATCAAGGCTGTGCAGTGGAAAGCCCTTTTTCATTACGCTGCTCCACTAATCAGCTGCATTTCCACGTGGCCAGTTAGAAGGAGGATACTGGATCACTGCAGCCAGTCCATATAAGCAGGTACTATTAAGGTCATTAATAAAGAGCAAACTTATTAAGATTCCTTTTCAACTGAGAAAATTTGTTCTCAGACATTGCCTTGACTATGACTATGACTATAACTAAAATGGGGGGCATCACTGTAAATTGTGGCAAATTGACATGGTTGGTACAACTACCATCTGAAAACCAGTGCATGAGCTTCACTAGGAGCCCTACAAAGGGCTGTTACTTGCTAATTTTACCCTTCATCTCTTTTTTTTCCATGAAGGTCGGGACCTGGCTGTTGGATTAGCTGATACACAACGGGACGATAGTTGGTCTGATTATAATTCCTCTCTTGCAACACATATTACAGGCAAATTATAGAAGTATTTTGGATCAGTTAGACCTGCAGGGTAAAAGGCAGGAGCCTGTGAAGGAAAATATACCAAACAGGGGCTGTTTTTCTGCTCTGAAAGCATCACAGTCCAACAATGAACTCTCAAACCTTAAAACCTTTTACTGCACATCCCATGTCCTTTGCAGATTGGAGACTTCAAGAGGAGACAGTTGTTACTCGTGGTTTAGATTAACTACTAATTCAGTTCACAGCTTGTTCCAGGTGGCAGTTTAAGCATGCCCCCAAGTGAGGACAAAAATGGCTCATACAGATTGGGTTTATTGTGACACCTGTCAATAATGCCACATTCTGGAGGCAAGCAAGGCTTTGCACTCAGATGAAGTGATAGCTTAAGAAAAGAAAGAAAAAAAAGAAAATCCTTCACTGGGATTTCCCTCTGAAAACTGGAAGGCGCAGAGAAAGATGGGCCCTGTGAGCCCAGCATCCACCAGATGTCACTGATGTTCCTCCCAAAACCAGAGGACCAAGCAACAAGCCACGTGGGAAGAAGTAAGTGCATCACTGATAGGTGAGTTCTGTTAACATTCCAGGAAATTTTATATTTAAGCTATCAAACAAACGTTTCAAACCCCCTAGACCATTTTTTCTGCTTTCTTTATGAAGATGCAGTGACACTGAACTTTTCTTATTTACAAAGTCTGCCATAATATGCTTATGTTATCTGTGTGCTCCCGACCTCTCTTGTTCCCTGCTACTTCTAGGTGGTTGAAATGGGATCATCAGGAAGAGATGAGCTGTTCTCCTGTTTCTTTTCTTCCCTTCCCAGTCTCAATTCAGTCCAAGGTTTTACTCACCCCCGGGTGCAGTTTGGATGGCAGAGCTGGCAAACAGCATTCCCGTCGGCATATTTCCAGACGAGGGTATCATTCTCACCCAGAACTCCTGCTGGGCAGGATTTCACACAGTGGGGGCCATCTATAAAATGGGCACACTTCATGCAATTGTCAGGGCCCTGCAAAGAGAAACAACTTGTTTATAATGGCCTTACATCAACCTGTCCAGGACAAAATTCAGAAGATAAATCTAAATACCTTCCACTGCCAGAAATTTTCAGCACCATCTGGTTTTATTACTTGGCTACCTGATCTTCTTGCAAGTAACTGCTCTTGTAGGATGGACCATACAAAAGGTAGTCCCTGCTGTTTAAAGCTAGTATTTTCTTCCATTTCAGTATTGCTTCTTTTTCCCCTCTTCCTGATTGCAAAACCCGCATTTTTCATTTTAAGTGGGGAATAATTTAATGACATCTTGAAAGGGGTTAGCTGAAAAGCATACAGCTTGGCTGCCACTTGGTACAATCTACCATCACACAATCTAAAACACTGGACCTGGACCTGCTGACACCTCCCTGAAGTACTGCCCTCAAATAATTTTTTTCCTGGTTCTCTGCATAGGGTCTCTCCTCAAGCATGGAGTAGTGGATGCAGTCCAAGGAGTTCATGCATTTCAATTTTTTATCTTTGAAAAGAACTTAGTTTGTGTTTAAAGACACTGCCTTTGGCCATTTTTGGCAGACCTGTTTTTATTCAGACTGTAACAGCACCATGAATGATCTAAATATTTTAAAGCAGGGGAATTCTGAGTCAAATTCTACTATGGAGAAAAAACAGACCAGATTCACAGTGCCAGTTGCAGTGGGACTACAGTAAGACATGCTATAGGAAGATTATTTTAATGACTGTAATGTCCAAATGCCACTATAATAGACTGATTACTAGGTACTCGGAAAATATGGAACAGGGGGACAGTCACCACCTGAAGGACTTTATAGTGTTAATAACACCTTCAGGCCATGGTGCTAGAAGGGAGGATGGAAATGCTTCACATTACTGAGCAGTGACTCTTCAAACTGATGATGGGCAAAGGTCAAACACTGAGAGGCTGCTGGGGATGGCAAGAGGTGTTTAAGGAGTTGAGTTAAACAGCACAGAGGAGGACCTATGATGAAAGCAGGAGATTTGATCTCAATTACAAAAGAAAAACAAACAAACAAACAAAAACAACAAAAAAAGAGAATTGCAATTTTACAAATAAGATATGAATTTCTTATAACTTGTTCACATCAACATGGCAGTTCAGTATCTGCATGACCCTCAAATGCTTGCTAAATTACTGTATCATCACATACATAAGTAAGTCTTTTTTTCCCGTGTAAAAAGACACAAAAAATTAAAGACCTTACAATGCCTGTGACTATGGATTGTATATCACAAAAGAAAAATAACACCATGAGGTTTCCACTCCTGTTGCTGTTCCCTTGCCCCAAGATCTTGACTTCTAACCCCTGCCACCTCCACTCCACTTCAGAGAGGGGTAAATGGGACCCCTCAACATGAAGAAATTATCTCAGCATTATTAATACATGATTTGAGGCTCAGATTTGCTAAGGTGAATCTGCTCTTACAGGTCCAGTGCAGGTTGCATTGTACATCGTGGAATTTTGCACCAGGCACTCAGGGTGGCAGGGTAGGCACTTAGAGTCCTTTTCAAACTCTCTCGGTTCCCTGGAAAACAGCAACAACAAAAAAAGAGAAATAATTAAATCCCAGGCCGATTAGCGAGTGATAAACTATATTTTCTTCTTTTCCTGACTTTTTCACTTTAAATTGATTGAGATGATGCTGGTACGGAGACAGAAGGAGGTACAGGGGAACCCTTTTGGCTACATCAGTAGCGCTTGCTCAATGCAACCAGGAGGACGTAAGAGTAAGGGAAATTTGGTTGACAGTGAAACACATGGTATTCCAGATTGCACACTACAAATTAGTTTACTTTCCCTTTTAAGATAATGCCAGAAAATATTCACAACCATTTGAAGAGGCTTTTAAATGGTAGTGAAGCCAAGAGATCAGCAAAAACAGTTCAAGTGATTCCAAGAATACAAATAATAATTAGGAAAGTTTAACAGCAAGGCACTGATAATTGAATTCATGTCCTCTCTACAACACACAATGAATCATTAAAATATGAAAGTTTGGAACAGATGGTTTCAATAGCAATAAAGCTGTTCCACTTCAAGTAATGGTGTTATTAATTAAACTAAATCTACACATCATTTGACACAAAAAATGCCCAGATCTGCCCTTCAGGTTATAATAGCTGCTAGAGGGAATTCACTCAAAAAAAGACAGCTGCTGAACTGCAAGTCACTAGAGAAATACAAATATCAGAGGCATTAGCACCCTGACAAATACTTGCTTAATACTCATGAGCTTCAAAAAGTCAAACTTTGAAAGACTTATTGAAAAATCCCTGTAATTTTCGGTGCTAAGACATATTTTTCCTGCCTACATCACCTGTTGGACTGACAGAAAAAGCCAGCAGCAGCCCTGACACACAAGCAGTAACATGTTTTCCATAGTCTGAGTGAGGCTGAAGAAATAATTTTTCCCTGAAATTGCTCTTCTCAGTGATTTTTGAATGAAAGCTGATTCTCCCTTGACTGCAACTTTGCAAACTGCAAGGGTGAGCTGCTCATCTGAGCAAATATGAATCCCTTTGCAGTAAGGAGGCCTATCAAACAGGGAAGCCCTGGCTCTGGGGATGACTGAGCTCCTGGGGACTGTAAATGGCTCTGTCTCTCACCTGATGTCTTGACATGACAGTCACAGCTTGGATTTTCACTGGGGTTCTAAAATCCTTTATTTCTTTTGGGAAGAAAGCATAAGTCTTAGCCTACTTGGGACTGCAGATACACTTCCTGTGGCCTTAAGAGGATGTTTTCTTAGCAGTCACCATATCAAACTCCTAAGCAATACTGCCTGGAGATGTAGGGGTATCTCAACTAAGTACTATGTTTGCACAACATCTCTGCAAAGCTGGTGAAATCCCATGCAACCAGAGACCCTATTTTTTGCTTTCGTTTTAATACAACACATTTTAAAACCCCAAATCATGATCAAAACCTCAAGCACCTGTGAGACATCTTACCCTTGTAGGATGTTGCACTGTTTCACACACTCTTTCTGACGAGCAAAAAACCTGCAGGAGAAGCAGTGGAAGGGTCCTGGACCCCAGCACCCCACATCTGAGCACAGAGGGTCACAAATGTGCTTGGCAGCAGCTGAAAGACAAGAAAAGCTATGAACATCTAGGCAAGAGAGAGCTCGAACTCTCCATCCTCCATCTGACCAGATAATTTCTCCAACCTGTTCCAAAGCAGATGTGAATGGTCCTGGCATTGTGGAAGAGAAGTAAACATGCTTCTCCTAAGACCCAAAAGCTGAAATTAAGAGTGACTTTTGGGCTTTGAAAATAGATCAAGGTCCTCTGTGACAAATTAACAGATATACAATAAAGCTAAATCAGGGTGAGGGTCAGAGTTGTCCAGCCTGGGGAAGAGATAACTCTGGAGAAACCTTATTTAGAGTTTTTAGTACCCAGAGGGGGCTTATAATAACTTTTTAACAAGGCCTGTAGTGACAGGACAGGGGAAATTCTTTTAAACTGAAAGAGTGGATTTAGAATGTATGTAATGAAGACATAATAGGCAGTGAGACACTGGCACGAGTTGTCTAGATTAGTGGTGGACGTCTAATCCCTGGAAGAGTTCAAGTTCAGATTGGATGGGGCCCTGAGCAACCTGGTCTAATGAAAGACATCGTCACCTATAGCAGTGGGGTTGGCCTAGGTGACCTTTAAAGGTTTCTTTTCACCCAAATTATTTTGCAATTCTATGATAAATTTCTAGAAGACAACAAATTCATATTCTGAAAAAACAAATAACTAGATTTTGGCCCAGAGACCACTGCAGTCAAGAGCACTGTGGCTCAACAACAGTTTTGACTTTGTCAAGAATGTCTAATGTTAGGAGTTAGCTTTTGTGTCCTTCAACTGACATGGCTTCACTATGTCGATATTGGTGAAAGAGCTCCTGATCTCTTGGACACCATAGGAGGAAAAAAGTCCACTTTTACCTCACCATGTTTTATTAAAGCAGTATCATTGACAAATTTTGTAGCCAGAGAAACAGTGAGGAAAAAAAAGTCTTGCTCGAATTATGAAAACTCAAGCTTACACTTGCATTTCAGCACAAGCTTTGGTGGGGAGCAGGAATGCAGCACTGACTTACCACATTCATTTTTATCTCTATTCTGTAAAATCTTTGTTTTCTGGCTCTGAGTTGGAAACAGGCTGTGCCAGTTCATGGTGTCAGCATAGCAGAGGTTCTTGTTCTTCATAATGGCAACATCTCCATCACTTATTTCCTTGAGGGAGCGCAGCCCCAAGGACTGTATTTTCAAGTTAACAACGGCAAGGGAATACTGGCCACTGAATGGAGATGGGTAAAAAGAAAACACATGCAAGAAAGACAATTAGTAAGCAGCGTTTCACTCAGCATGTTTTTCTTTTAGTTTTCAAATGTGTGTTGCTGTGAACTGCATTTCCTTCAAGCAAGATCCTGCTCTGCCTTCTAAACTAGCCTTCTTCTAAGCCTAGTACATGACATGCCTATTATATAACAACTGCAATATTCACATCTGGTTTTGCAAGGGCTTTCCAAGCTAAAATTGGCAGAACACATGTGTTCTGACAAGTAAATGATGTGCAACAGTGGTTGTAGATAAAGCAGCTATTATTTTGTGATTGTCCACCAAGTTGTTCTTCCTCCTGAGGCAAACCTAGGAGGGCACTGGAAGCGCTGCGGTTGTTTACACTGCCTGTCACCCTCCATCCCCAACTGCCCAGCTACCTCAAATCCCAAAGTGCTTCTGATCCAATAGTAACTTATCCCAGACTCTAAAGAGCACTCTCTGTCTTGCCTGTGTTTCCAGGATGGCTGAGACCCTCGTCCTGAAAGCAGGCTCAGGCAGCCCTCCACATATGGCACGGAACTGAGACTCTTTACCCCTGGGGCATATTATCTACCACTACAAAGATGGTGCTCTACTCCTTGAAGGGTTTATCCCATTTTGCATCAGTTTTGGGACATCTGAGTCTCACACTGCTTGCAACGTTGGTGTGCTCAGACAAAAGCAGCTCTAAATGCAGCTCCTCTTAGGGTTGCTTTGGCATATGATTTACTTACTGTTGCTTTGTTCTGCCTCGTATAATCTCCAGATTTTCGAAAGCATAGAGATCAGTAGCATTCTCAGGCCAGGCTTGAATCAGCAAAAATCCTGAAACGAAGAAAAGAAGATTAAAAAATTATGATAATGAAATGAAACCTGTGGTCAGTACTGGCAATAGAACCTCCTCCTTGAGCAAATCCTGTTCCAGGAGAAGGTGCCTGTGCTTTTCCTATGCTTATCTGAGAATCTCAAAGTAAAACATGACATTTTAGGGAGCAGGGAGATATTTTTAAACCCCTTTTTATAAACAGTTTACTTATTAGGCCACCACAAGGGCTTAGGAGTGTAACAGACAAGCACACTGGTGAGCCACACATCCTGCCACACCAAGTCACCAGTGATGACTGCCCTTGCCAGTAGATACTCTGGCTGAGAAGCTACAGCAGCCTGTGATCCTGTGGGAGAAAGGCATTGCACCATCTCGCTTGTGAGCTGACCTCAGAGAAGAGGAAAACTGAAAAGCAAGAACAGAGCAGAACAGCCAACTACTTGGAGTGGATTTGCTGAGGCAAGCAGAATTCCCTGCTCAGCTGAGGTGCTCAGGAGGAGAGGGAGAATTTGGAAAATTGCAGGCTGCTGTATGACGCTCTGCGGTTAGCCACTGCTACCCTGAACGGAACCAGACAGGTAAGAAAGAAAGAAAAAGGGAACTACAGTCATGTCTGTGGACTCAGCTCCGATGTTATGTTCATTTTATAATGGATAGAACAAAATTACTCTTAATTGACACTTAGTGCAAAACGGCGTCTGAGCACTCCTCTGGCTGCTTTGTACTTGTGGAGATACAGTTCTCCCAAGGAAGAGCTCTTCAGGCTGGAGAGGGTGTCTCTGTAAGGATGACGCAAGCCACTGAGCACACTTCCCTAAGGAGCTGCTGAAAGGTTTTCTACAAATAGAAACACACTTGGCTATTTTTAGCTGGAGTGACACGCCTCTGCATCACCACATGCTTCTTGGGTGGCTGAGGATCTCCTCTGCTTTTACCCTTCTCAAGGGCTGAAGGTTCAGCAGAAGGGGTGTTCTGGCCAAACCACACACCCTGGATGGGAGACCAGTATGGGTTACGTAGGTGTAATTCTGGCAAGGTGCTGCTGACCACCTTGGTGAAGGAGTGACCCTTGGTAGCTCAGAAACTGAAACCCTTCACATGCACTTCTCTTCATGTGCTTAAAAAATTTCCTTCCTTTTCCTCAGTGTTTTAGGCAGTATCAGTCAGAGAACATCTCAGCTTAAAACTCATTGCTAACCTGTTATTTCTTTGACTGTTTTGAAGACATCCAACTTCTTAGGGTCCAAGGGTAGGGTCTTCGTGAAGGCATCACTGAAACAAACAGAATGAGGAATTGAGAACAGTTCAGACTGAATTTCTCCCTAGCCTTTCTCCTTTCCATGCTTAATGACCAGTAAGTAACTCACCCTAGAAATGCAACTGGGAGAATGCTGACATCCCCGTTGATCTTGGTACAATTTTTGAAGGAGTCGATGTTTGTGGCATTTATGGAGAGGATCCCTTTAAGTTCACCTATTCCGATGCCATTGCATACTGTTAAAGGAGAGATGCAAAAGTTAGGGGGGAGAAAAGTGAAGCCCAGTCACGTGGAAGGGGAGAAACATGGAGATGCCATGAGTCCAGAAAGCATTTCCATATGATCAAACCTACCACTTTAAGATGTGTTTCATAGATCTTTTGCCTATTTTTGCTTTTCAGAAACTGCCACAAGATAACAAGATAACTGCTTCCTGCTCAACAGCTGTGCAGCTCTGATTTGGGCTTCTCTGCACATAGGCTCTGGCACATGGTCATCTGTCTCTTTGTCTCATTTTAATTTTATTCCCTTTGATCAGTTACTGGAAAGGACAAATCCAGGAGAAGGCCGATGTGCAAGATACACACGCACAGTTTACCCATTGTACTTGTGCTGTATCCCAGTTGGAGAGCATGCTTCAGAGTTGTATTTCCTGATCAAACCACTTGTCAGATCTCCAAACTATCACAGGATCTGATATATATTGAATTTGCAGTTAATTAAGATCAGTACTCATTGCACTTTTTCAAATAAATTACCTATCATCTCAAAGCCTTACTGTTTCATTCCATGCTTTTTATACCTTTGCTGCATAGGCCATCACACTTTTTACACTTCCGAACACCATTTTCTTCCACTTCATAAGTATCAGCATTGCATGAGCGAACGCAGGAGCCATGATCTGTCACCACATAGTTGTCTGGAAAAAAAAGGATTAAAAGGTCATACAAGAGGGATGCACTGGGAGCTGGACAAGCACTTCAATACTAGTAAGAAAAAGGGGGTCTGAACTTTTGGCACATTGAGAAAAGTACAGGCAGGTAGGTGAACATACACTGCTATCACCATTTTACAGAGAAGATCATGGTCACAGAGGGATAAAACAAATTCAAGTCTTGATACAGACATAGAACAGCAAGAAATTAAAAGCAAGCGTCTGTAGAGAAAATGATCATGCTGCTTGAGAGGGAGTATTAAAACCAATTACTTTCTACCTGTCCTAATTAGGAACTAGTTGAATTGACAATGCTCTGGTAAGCTGCAGGATTGATCCCATATAGACATTGTTTTGATGATTTTTATTAGGCGCCTTTCCATTGAGAGGAAAATTTTCACAAGTCAAAATGTAACGATTAAAAATCAGAGAAAGAGATGGACACAGACAGTTTGGAGAGGCTTTGTCACCTGTTTCAAGTTCCAACAGAAGCTGAAGAGAATTAAGTGCCCTTTCACTTGGCTGTAATACAGAGGGATAACAGGTCCCTTCCCACCTCTCTCCAAACCTCACCTCCTCTGAGACTGCAACCTGAAATGAACTTACGTGGACATTCCTTTACACAAGTGGCTCCAAAGCTGTATTTTCCATCAGGGTTGATATCCATCTGGTAAGTGGTGGGGTTATATAGGACTAATGGGGGACACGTATCCTTGCATGTAGCATCATCCCGAAACTTCCGGCATGCCTGTCATTGAACAACAGCATCTGTTAAACCACCTTCTCCTTAAAAAAAGTGACAATGGTTTTACATTTGGTCTTTAAAACACTCTGACGGCCTCATCTGTTTCCTGCTTTGCTCTAAGGGAAACTCCAAGCAGCTACAGGGATAGTCCCTCAGGCTTTGAAGGTGAAAGGTTCGTTCAGGCTGGGCAATGGAGTTTAATACTTTTTTTAAAACAAGAAAACATGAGCTTTCCTTTTTCTGAACAAGAAACCTTGGCACTCTGGTGCAGAGCTGCTGGGATTCACGTGGGAACAGGAGTAAATCTGCATGCCTTAGACAGAAAAATTTCCCCACAGGCAGCACAGGATCAAGACAAATGGTACTTTTCTTGGCCACTTTTTAATAACCTAAATCAAATCAAGTCCTTTCTTGCAGATTACTGACTTTTCTGGCTAAATATTAAACCGAAGTCATTATATTTGGCTGCAGGTAATGAACAATTTAGCAGGTATTTATGGAGGGCAAGTTGGTTCTTCCAATCTAAATCTGCATTAAATTAATAATCACTCTTTTCTCCTTTCTTCTTCCTTGGCTTTCCAGATGATAGAGAATAACTGTCTTCTCTGTGAACTAGTAAGGGCATCATAGCCATGCAACTTAAAAGGGCACCAGGAATAAACATAACAGAAAAATCCAGACTGGATGGTTTATATGACAATTACTTAGATGTCCCTTAATTCAGAATGAAGTGCAACATAGAGAAGAGTTAAAACCACAATATACATTGAATTTCTGAAACTCTTGTAGAAAAGCAATGGGATTTTTTTTTCCTAAAGAAGCCCTGTTTGCTTGTTCTCCCTCCACTGTCCCAGGGTTCCCCAAACACAGTGGTTGTTTTGTGGCAAGTGAAAACCAATAAGGGAAACCCTGATTTTATGTCTGAAGTTCAACAAAATGCAAAAAAATGAAGAGCTGTCATATCTTATTCCCCTTACAAGTTCTTGCTGTAGTAAATCAAGATTATTACTGACTAGTGCCAGCCTGCAAAACTGCTGCACTATGGGGGCTGTTGTGGACCTGGGGACCTGCCCATGTGGGGAAGTCGCCCTACAGCAAACACTTAGATGCTCTGCAATAACTTTGAACTCACTGGGCACTCAAAGGCACTAACACTGGTTTAGAATGCACTAGGAAGGTCCACCAGCAGAATCAGCAAAGAACAGCTGAGGGTGTAATGAAGTTCATGTCTTCTTCCCTCTCACCATCCACTCATGAAGGGAAACCCTGGAGCACCCTGCAGGACAGCATCTCTCAGAGGGCTTCTCAAGCTGAAGAAGGCTAGAGGACATGCAGCTGAAAGCCTGCTTTACTGTATCAGGGATTTAAGCAATTAATTTAAGTGGTGTAGCATCATTACCAGGCAGTCACTCTCCCGAGGCCCTGTGCATCCTGCAGCACACTGGTTGTGGCAGCAGTCGCTGGGCACCTTTCCCCGGCACCGGCCAGAGCACTGCTGAGCACAGATGACTTTTGTTACTGCAAGATACAAGAAAAAAAATGGAAAATATCAGCTGTACTTGCTGCAATGAAATCAAGAAACACAGAGAAAAGGTCTAGGGCAGGATCTATGCGAGATTTTCCTCATGGGGTGCACATTCTGTTCTCATATAAGGCCAAAGTTTGGAAGGGGTGAGACATGGTGTGGATGGTGGTGAGAAGGGGTTATGTTAAGCCTGTAATTATCTTGGTTCTTGCGAGGTGTTAAGAACTCTGATCTCAGCCAGGAAATATGTCCTGCTTAGAAAGAGCAACCAGGTGCCTGTCACATCAATGCCTAGATCAAGAAAAACTCTGTGGAGTCATTGCATCTTAGAGCTGGGCAACAGAGCAGGATCCATCTCCATTTTAGTGAAAAAATTTGCTATTATTTTTGCTAGCTTTGGGAAAAACAATGTGACGGAACTGCTAGGACTCCATACTAAAACGGGAAATCATACATTGTTGGTGTGGTGTCAGGATCCCTTCAATGCACTAAAAGAATTCTGGTATTTGCAGAGAGAGGGGAGACTCACTCAGAAAACAGATCTCATATGCACATTGAATTATTTTTCTCTAGGCTTCAATTCCTTGGCCAAATTTTATCCTCATTACTCAACTCCCACAGGGTTTGCACCACTGCAACAACCCAGAGCAAGAACTGGCCCTGGTTCAGCTTTTCACAAGGAAGCAAAAACTGCCTGCAACATTTTGTTGAGAATTGGGAAAGTGTCTCCATTTGAATAGCAAAACAGAGAAAAGGATAATAAGAACAATTTAAAAACCAAAAAAAAACCCCCAAACCAAAAATAGAAATGAGATTGTTTCTTCTCTAGAAAATAATTACTGATTCACAAAGCCTGGCATTAGGCATTAGAGAAACCTGATAGCTACTCAGCTGTGTTACAGCACCCTGAGCATTTCAGCTGTGCACTACACTGTTATCAACTTCAGAGTTGGCAGAAACAAGTTACAATATCACCAGGAATTCCTGTAAGCCCAAAAGAGAATGCTGTTAATTAACAGAGATTTATTGTAAGAAGTAGCCTGCTCCAGGGTATGTAATGGTGATTTTTAAAAAATCGTATATTCTTTTTCCTTTGAACACTTTTGTACACAAATCATATTATTTTATTATTATTGCAGGCCTGTAATCAAGATGGTATACTTTCAAGGAAACAGATTATTTCCACAATATGTATTAAGTTCTCTGATAGCAACTCCTTCATTCAACTAGAAATAGGGGGATAAGAGGTACATTGCTACCCACAGACAGTGTTTTGATAGAATTTTTTTCATAACCATTAGCAGGGGAATAAAGCACCTCGTCGCTTTGACAACTATTGACTAGAGCTTCCTGCTGCAAACATATATCGCAGAAAATATTTTTACTTCATACAGAATATCCCACATTCATTTTCAGCAGAAAGATACATATCCCCCCAGCTTTCCCACGTATGGAAATGTGGGATACATTTTCAGTTGGCCACATTTTCAAATGCCTGGAGGGGCGAGCAAGAGACTGCAAAAGGTTTCATTTTATGAACTTGTCAACCTCCTGAATCCAATGAGAGTTTGTAAATGTTGAAAGCTTGCAAGGCTGAGACCTCAGGTTACGTAAGGCCCTGGGACAGCTGTTCAGCCTCAGCTGCAGGGACTAACCTGGGAAGGGCTTTGTGTGCAGAGCCACTGCCCACCTTGAGAGCCAAACTGCAGAGCTGACTGAAAAAAAAAATAAAGCTCATACTTAAATGAAGACAGAGAAGATATTCATTCCTCTTGCTCAAGCTCTAAGTCGTACAGATTTGGCTTGATATTTGCAGACAAGAAACTTAGGGTGAAGTGATTATTTGCAATGGAAAACTGAATATAGGATATTGTTTCCATTTGTATTATGTCTAGATCAGTAGTTTTTCCAATTTGTTCACTTTGTGAACTTTTCACAAAACAAAGAATCAGAAACAGTCTATTTCCCCATTTTTCAGAGAAAAAAGAAATAATGAAGTAGTAAAAGAAACTGAGATGGTCTTCCTTCTCAACCTCTTCTTTAGGAAAAACCTTGCAAAATCTCAACCACTTCTAAATAGATTTTCTGTTACTATCTTAATATCAGGCAACTCTCCTACCTGCACAATTTTACAGTAAATACAGTCAATCAAATATTGCCATTTACAAATTTAAAAATGGCTACACATTTTCAAAGAGCCTTTCTTTCCTCTGAGTACAGCATGTAGCGAGATTATACCCATATGAAGGTGACATCTTTTGTGTTTACAAAAGAAACCTACTGGGATTTCAAAAAGAAGAATTAAAGCCAACAAAAATTGGGTAATGTTGCTACTTGCAAGAGTAGAAAATAATTCAAAGTATCATTAATTGGCCTGCAGAATGGCTCTGAGGGAAA
This sequence comes from Serilophus lunatus, assembly GCA_013399895.1. NCBI lineage: Eukaryota > Metazoa > Chordata > Aves > Passeriformes > Eurylaimidae > Serilophus > Serilophus lunatus. Next base: position 207,053 of record VXBA01004344.1, read on the forward strand.
CAGCAGGAAGGCAAAAAATTCACCATGCAGCTACTGTGTTCTCTCTATATGGTAAAATAACCAAAAGAATGAATGCTCTCAACTACAGATGGGAGAATGTTGTGGGCAACATACAAAAGTTTTCAATGCAGGAGACACCTGCACAATTTTGCTTGTGGAAGAGCAGCACATCTTCAGGAAAATCCAAACCCAAGGCAAACTACCTCGAGGTTTCTACTCCAGAAATAGAGCTACTCATGGAGGGGCAGGCATGACTGTCCTCCCTGCAAACTGCCTCTCTGCAGACCATATCTATCCATGGTATGCTTCAAGAAGCCCTAGCACAGCAGGATGCAGAGAAGGACAAGTGTGTTAAATGTGTCACTAATTTGCACTTGATGGGTTAAGTTTTCAGTAGATAGAAATTTAGTATGCCCGACAGAGCACAAAAGCTATTTCTTAACCAATCTGCAGGCTTACATTTCTGGCAGTTCTGTTCACCAGGGCCCCAGCAATGCTCTTCTGTGCAGTTCATATGGCATTTGGGACCTAAAACATGAGACAGAGTATAATATTCTGTAAACATGGAAAAACAGCAATATAACGTGAACCACAGAAAACAATGACTTGAGATTTCCTACTCAATAAACCAGGATAAGAAGCACCTAAATAACAATGCTCAAAAAAAATGAGAGCTTATATTTTTATCTTTTGTTCATCTCTGCTTTCCTACTTCCAGTTCTCCACCTCCACACCTTTGAGCAAGCAAGCACAATACTCAGACAGTCAAGCTTATGAAAGAGGTATATTTTTCCCAGGAACAGGAATCTCAGTACTGCCCGACTGGCCCTTCTGCTGCAGCTTGCATGCTATGGCAAGTCACTACTGGCTTGCAGCCGGGCATGTGCCAGCTGCTCACTACAGGCCACATGTAAATCAGTGTTTCTGAACAACGCAGTTCTAAAAAGAAAACAAATCCAACTGGATTCACAGGCAACTGCCAGCTACTTTGACCACAAAGTAATTCGTCTTGTCTGCTTTGTGCCCTCTTCCCATCCTCTAAAAATACTCCTCAGTGTAGGACTACAGTGCAGATGGACAATTGATGGAGAGGTGGCAGGATGGATGGATACCCTGCCTGACCTCAAAGGTTCTTTCCCATCCCTCCCTCCTTCCTCTCTTCTTTCTATTTCTTTCTCTTAATGACAAGCAAAGTCCCAGAGAAACAACTTATTTTAGATTATGGGATCATTATTAAAGCCATAAATGGCTGTCTAAGCAGATTAATGTGGAACTCACTAAATTGAAAAGGCATTTCCTACTAGAGTGTTTCTTCCTGCTCATAACATGTGATTCTCCCTCTCTCCATCACCCATCAAATAGCTGAACAAATGCCAATACTTGTCCAAGAGTTGATTGATTTAATGTGAGACCAAAGAACTTTTTTTTTTATAAGTTGAAAAGTTAAAGGTTAAATTTCTGGGGTGTTCGTAGCCAAACTCCTGTGCTGACATGTATAGTTTGCAACTCCTTGATTACACTAGGGCTCTGCAGAAAAATAAGTCAACACAGAAGTTGGCTATTAGCTCAGGCAATTATGCAACTGGAAGAAGATAAAGAAAATATGTTTTCCTGCCAATTTATAGTGCCAGAAATGAAATGTTCAGAAATAAAAATAAACTCTCCTTTCCGTGAAATGTCTGGGGATTTTACAAGGGACTCATATGGCTGAAGGATTAGCTTGAGCCTATTCTAAGTATATGCTATACAAACTTTTAAATATCCCCTCATCTCCCCCACTGATCTGAAGCATCAGATTTATCTGCCTGTTTATCATTACTTTTGCAAGAGTAACCTGTGCAGCCCAAAACAGTAGAGTTGTAACTCAACATAGGCCTTACCTCTAAAAAGGCCTCAAGTAACTCCGTGAAGGTACCCATATGGGCTTTCTAGACCAGAGCCTTACATTGTCAACAGAAGATTGTTGAAAAGCAAATGAGTGCATGTTTTTCTGAGCTGTCTTCAAAGAACCTATTTGTAGAGTACTGCCTTAAACCAAGGGAAACATTCCCAAGAATTTTGCTGAGCTATGAGTTAAGGACCTAACCATCATGAAAAACCCTATCGTAGGCCAGTGCTGCAGAAATGAAAGCACTTCCCTTAGAACAAGGCTTGGTGGCCCTTGTGTATAAATTGTTGGACCAG